>JAZHYW010039014.1:0-47937 GCA_037355805.1 Ixodes ricinus | reverse complement strand
TATTTTGATGTGGAGATACATTTTGTGGTGACCGTTATTTATTTAAAAAATATTTAAAAATATTTTTTAGGAACTCTATAGTCGTTGACAGGTAGATAGATGGAGTAGCTTCTCTCTTCCACTTACGCCGAGCAAAAGCTGGAGAGGAGGTAACTCCCTTTCACTCTGCTAAAGTGGAACGAGGAAGGAAGAGTTGCCCCCAAACGTTACTACCTGTCACTGACTATAGTTCTTTTAGCTGAAACGGAAGAACTTCTTTATTGACAGGCAATGCTGTTGATTTTATATGAACATAAGTCTTGCTCAGTCAGATTGTTTTCTTAGTGACAAGTCTAAGTGACCATTTAATTTTCTTCTTTCCTTGAAAATTCTTAAGAACACTCTCTGAAGCTCAATCGTGGATACGGCAGAGGAGAGTTTGATAATATTAATAGTCAAATGGACAGTTTTCGGTTACCTCACTGCAGCATTGTATAAAATAAACTTTTAAACCAAAAAGAAAACGTACATTTTCGTTTCACCACAAAAATAAATTCCGCCTCCCAGACACTGCTCTGTCAAAATATAGCTCAGCAGTCGGACGAGATGCAAAAATTGAAAACCCACAGTTAACCTAAACCATTATATATATATATATATATATATATATATATATATATATATATATAGTTAAAGTAAGGTAAATATAAAAATAAGGAAATGGGAAAGTATAAGTCAAAGATGCATACTGTCGGAGTTACTACTTCGAAGTTTATTACGACGTTTCGAGCGGGGACTCGCTCTTCCGCTCGAAACGTCGTAATAAACTTTGACAGTAATCTCCGACAGTACGCATCTTTGACTTATTTCAAAATATATATATATATATATATATTTTTTTTTACATAAAATATTGTTAGTTCTGGATGTAGACACTCATTCATCTCCTCGCATTCGTGGGACTTCAAGGGCTGCCGTTTAATCATTAAAAAAAAATCGTTTATAATTTTTGAATATAACGGTTAGTTCTGACATTTTGGCGTCTGTACCAATCGAGAGCGCTGCCATTTCAGCGAAGACTCTATACGTTCTTTATTGTTGCTACAAACCGCTATCCAAACCGCTGCCAATTCACCTGAGCATGTTATTCTTTTAAGCTAAAAATTTTCTTTGTATGCTTGCGATGAATGAAAATAAACGTACACACTAGAACTTGTTAAACGGTCTCGAGAAGAGCGGAGTTACATAATGTTTGTGCAACCCTGTTCAATGAACGTTTTGTTGTCGCCTTTAAAGGTGTTCAAACTTCAGTCACTCTTAAACCTTTTTCCCAAATTGTCGCCTACGCTTTTAATTGTGATTATCCCTTCCGTATAATTAAGAAAACTTAAGATGTAAATAAAGTTGTTAAAAATTTTACAATGTAATAACTTTGAATTAAAGTACAATCTAAAAAAATGACCATTCACTGTTTGCTTGGGAAGAATGTTATGTTAGTATCCAAAGAACTGGAATATGGGAAATTAGATTTCACTCTAAAAATTGATTGATTTATTTTGATCATCCAATTATATCCCGATATCTTTTACCGGCGTTAAGGTATATACTTTTCGGAGAAACAGTAATTTTATAGACTAATCTTTTTAGCCCGTTTGAACATGAGTAGCGAGAAAATAGTTTTGTGTGCTACTTGAACTCGCAGCTTTGAACGTTAACTCCTCCATTCACAAACATCTGAATTGGGAGTCGGAGGGCGGTCGTGTTTCACTACTGTGTGAAGCACGCCAATGAAAATCTGCAGGCCAGCAGCGCTTCTGCAGTGTGTCAATTTTTCATCTACAGCTGAGTCGCCAGGTGCCCATTGGGGATGACCATGCCTCTCGCCGTCTAAACAAACGCAAAACACAATTAATCTTATATTCTCATACTTATCTCGCGGTATTGAAACACAAACCTCTTCAATCCGTCGACGGTTGTCGAGTAGTACACGGCGAGGAGAGTAGAATTCTCCACACAGGTCTTCGGTCGCACGCCATGTTGCTTGAGAGTACGAACGACACGCGCTTAACTGCATCTGCCCACACCGGGAAATATTTCGATGAACATCGTGGGTCGGCATAAATCAACAGCGGTACTCTTCGTCCGTTGCGCCATCGAAGTATAAAGCGACCTTCACCTCAATGCGGCCTCTCCTCGAAGGAAAACGGCGTGCGGCGCAGCGGCTGGACCCTCACCCGTTTGCTGCTGGTAATTAGTCAGCGAGCGAGACTTCGACAGAGAGTTGTTTCTGTCGGTGCAGCTTTCTATATACACCAAAATGCGGCAGTGGCGTACGCGATCGCGCTTGCGGTGGCGCCACTGACGACGTGGCGCATGCGCAGGCACTTTTATCTTACGCAAATCAGGTTTCTCGGCATCGCTAGCGGTGCTTACGACTTGCGCGGGTAAATGCCATGCATATCTGTAAACAGCGCGCTGGCCTATACAGGGGGGGGGGAGGGGGAGGGGGGGGCGTATCAAACCAATGCGAGAGTAAGTCGTCTGCTTTTTGTGCACGAGTTGCGGTGACGTCACAACGACGCCGAACCGATTGGCTTTGACTGAAAGGATAGTGGGTAGACCTCAATGCTAGATGCCTCCAGCTCTATTTATTATTTTTTAGAGCGCAGCTCTTAGGCGCCCGTTTCCGGCTTGAGCGGCATCGCCGTCGGCGTAACCGCGCCAGCGTTATGGGACGTTTCCCATCATGACGTCACGGGGGTGACGAGTGATTTCACGAGTGCCACGAGGAAGAAGGAGGAGGCGGGAGGGGTCCGCTAAATTTATCGGAAATATTTCCCTCTAAAATTAGCGGAAGAATTTCCCCGCTAAATTTAGCGCAAGAATTTTTCTGCTAAATTTGGAGGAAAAAATGTTTTGAGCGTGAAAATTTTCCCGCTAAATTTAGCAGGTAATTTTTCTACTGCATTTAGCAGAAATTTAGCGAAAATTTCCCGCTAAATGCTAAGGAGGAAGAGATGATGAGGTGAGGGGAGGAGGGGACGAGGGGCATACCCTCCCCTCCATACCCTCCCCCCCTCCTTCTCCTCCGGCAGAGCCGCGCTCTAATTCGGCGATTAGAGGAGTTGTAAACGTCATCCATTTCTTTTTTTTACAATCAGCCAATAAGAGCTTGGCGTTGCTGACATATCGCAACTCCTGTCTGCAATTAGCAGACGGATTCGCGCTCCACGTACCACACTAGAACATAAGACCTGCACTAAAAACGTTATCATTTAATGTATGTGTGCATGGATGGATGGATGGATGAGGCTGAAACCACATTGAATAGGGCGCAGGCTTGTCGCCACCGTGTAGCCAGTGGGTCCCGCTGCGGCGGCCTACCGCGCGGCCTACCTCGCGTCACTTACCGCCGCCACCGCGTCTTGCATCATGTCGCGACGAACGTCAAGCTAGCGCGCGGCGTATGGCCACGGCGGACGCATTGCGGCGACTTTTCTCGTATAGAGCTTCAGCGTGTTGGCTGCTCTGGGACGGGTCGAGGATCCTCTAACCATGACGACATGCACGGGTCTTGTCTTTAACCTTGCAGTGTTCGTTCAACTTACCTCCGTCCCATTTGGTGAGGTATTCAACCTGTGTTGGACAAGACACCTGACAGGAGGATTAACAGAAGTTCCCAAACACCTGCTTCAGAATGTAATCAGAGTGCAATACCCAAGTTACTATCCACGCGTGAACAGCTAAATATTTTCAGTATTAGATTTTGTTTTGATATACCCGCTACCCTCTCTTCTTTGCGATGCCCGCGTAGCCGGACAAGTACACGTTACCTCAGAAAAGTAGCTGAATACCGTTATTCTTTACTCGCTGAAAAGTAAGTGAACACGTCACTGGTTACCGATTCTCAAAAGGAACGCGTTGTTGCACCTAAAAAGTAACGGTCCCTTTTCTCGTTACTTTGACTACGAAATGCACGGGTAGTGGACATTTCATCGAACGCCGTTTCATCGAACGCCGTTTCATCGAATGAATGGACATTTCATCGAACGCCATTTCATCGAACGCCGTTTCATCGAATCGCTAAGGGCCGTTTCATCGAATTTCTCTGTACCGAGTTTTGGGGCATAACAGTGCTTTATAGATGTTTTACCATGCATTTGTTAAGACTAAGGTAGTCACTTGGGAAACTGTCTTGAAGGTGGTTTTAAATTTCTCGAAATAAAACAATTGGTATAAAAGAAATAAAAACAAATGGGTATTCGACTTACTGAAATGCTTTACTCATGTACATGACTGAAGCCATGACACTGCAGGTAAAGTGGACCGACATTAAAAACACTTTTAAGTGTCTGTGTCGTTTTTACCTGCTGTCTCGGGGTTTCAGTAATGTGCAATTCACACCAGCTCGTTTGCACCCTTTACGCTTAGTTCAAGGTTTATTCCCAGAAAGCATTTAACGGCCAGGACAGCACTGCTTATAATACTAACGATACTCTGCCAGAGAGCACGCGAAATAAAATATAACGATACTCTGATTATCAACTTTATGCTCAAATTGAACTTTTCTGCTTTTTTCTTTTTTTTAGTTCTCAAACTTTATAGAGACAAAAGCTGCACAAAGGGTCTGCCAACATTGTTTCGGGCTACACCCGGACTGAACCACCTCCCCTTCACTGTCATCTTTATCACCGACCCTTTGCACCAGAATGATCTTCAGGACGCTTTCTTTAGGAAGGCCAACCCACCGACAATAGTAAAGCCTTGGGTGTACTCTGTCACCCAAGAAGACTGAACCCTTCCGGATCCTCGCATAACCCAGAGGTTATACGTACACGCTGTCAGAACATAAAACACTACCGCTCCCAGAAAGCACATACGTGCGCTCTGTTTTTTTGTCTCATTTTTAATTGTTTCATGTGACATGGGCGAGGGCTTATTGTTTCCGCGCAGGCTTTTTCTAAAGCAGGGTATGTTCCTGATGGAACTTATCTTGTCACTGCACCCTGTGAGTTAAAAAAAAGAGAGAATTAGATGACGTTGTGTATAAAAATTAAAACAAATTACAAAAAAATATTGCAGGTAGTAACGGCGAACGGCTTCGATCAGAACGGCGTCAACGAAACGGCGTTCGATGACACGGCGTTCGATGAAGCGCAATGCTCAGATGAAACGGCGTTCGATGAAACGTGGCGTTTGACGAAATGCCCGGACCCACAAATGCACGACTGCTTTGGTTTCATGGTTTATTGTGTTTTTTTTTTTCGGTAGTCGTTGCTCTTAAGTAGTAGCTGCCTCTCAAAGTTTTTGTGAGTTATGCTTCCCCGCTTCCTTGAGAATACATCTCCCGCGACGCTGAAGAGTCGTTCTACTGTCGCGCTTGAAGGAACGGTAGTTTTGTACTTCAGGAAGAGCTGGTGAATATGGGATTCCCCTCTCTATATTATTCTTGTGGCTTCTAATATTAAAAGTTGACAAGGGGCTCTGTGCCTTCCCGTCGTTGGCAACCTCCGGGTTTACCTTCGGTATGCACACGATTTTATAAGGTTCAACCAACGAACCTTATCGTATTCGCTGGGTGAAGTACATTCCCAGCTGAAGAGTTCGACTGACATGTTTAGCGATAAACGTTGCCAGGGTGCTATACTGTTTTGTTGTTTTTCGGGTTGCCCATTTGCCTTTGTCGCAATAGATCGCATACTCGAGTTCGACTTAAAACGAGGCTGTTTAAACGGCGTTGCACATGTTACTGCTCAAAAGTTACAAAATACTGTTACTCTTCACTTGGCCTTAAAAGTGACTAGTACGTGACTCGTTCTTTTAATAAACAAGAAACTATATAGGGTGCTTTTTACCGAAGCATGTGGCTAGGTAGAACTATACCTCGATTGTCACAGTTATTAAGAAGAACCTAGAGTTAAATGTATACTTACCGGTAGAACCAAGATTGCCTTCTTGTCTTTTTTTCACGGCATTTACTATTAATTATCTTGGTATCTCGGCTTACAACTCCAAGACCCATCTGAACCATTTCCAAACACCTTGATCGTCCCCTTAGAGTCCAGATTCTCTTCTTCAGAAATTGAGTGCCCCTATGAAGGTCTATGCTCGTAGGTGCTTCAATAGCATGAACTTGACTCTGAATTGTGGTACCAAAGGCATGATCCTGACTCTTGCGGACATTTCTGTTTTTTACCATTGTATATACCTTTTAGTATTTTAACGTGTCTCTAGTTCAGTACGTTGCAAACGTGCCGCTCTTTCCTGTTCTTGGCTGGGATAGTTTTGACTGACAGGCATCAGACGATGAAGCTCTTCTTTCTACCGGTTAGCAACCCTACAGGTTGAAAGTGTGTTTCTTTGCGCACAGCTGTTTCCAAATTCTAGGTCCTATGACAAAACTGATGATGAATAAGCGATATCAAGAGAAAACGTGAATAACTAAACTACATATGGACAAATGTAATCTAAATAAATTAAATAGACATGATAGAAACAAAGATAGATCTTTAAATATATATCGTTTACTTTTTTTTTTGTCGTGCACGGGACTGGCGATTAAAGCCGCACTCGCCCTTCTTTTATAATGAATACGTCTTCTGAGAGTAAAATGACACGACTAAAAGTTCCCGCGACATAAGGATAAGTTGGGTATTATTTTGTTGAGGCTATAGTGCATGGTTATTTATAGTCACTGATAAGTTAAAACTCCGAGCGTGTGGAATCCCAAGCATCTCATTTTTGTCAGCTTGTGGTTTACAAATCAAAAAGACTTAAAGCATCTTGATAATTCTGCTGCTTCATACAGTGAAAAATAAAGAAAAACAGACTCCACACATTGAAATATCAGCCATTAAAATTCCAAACGCAGATAAGAGTTAATTTAATAAACACAAAAAAACTACAAAAACTGGAAAGTGCGAAAATCGTTTTCAGCTGTTTACGACAACCTAAAGTATTTGCTGAACGCAAATCGCAAACACCGTTTTTGTTTGAAAGCATACTTGAAGTTTTTGTAAGATAAACATACCTAGTCCTTTTTAATCAGTTTTTTTAATGGCGTGAAACATTTTTCTTTCATGTTCCAAAATTTGTGCGATTTTAGGTTTGTTCTGGCTGATGTGTTGCAAGTTTGACATATCTCATGACGTACAGAGGGAAAGAAAAATAAAAGACGATTTTTATGTGCATCTGCTCTACAATATATTTTTTTGAACACAAATGTGTGCGAAAGCATTTCGGGCGTGAAATATTGATTAGGGTCGGGTGCGATATTCAGTTGTCCCTAGTCAGGCCTATTTGACTGTCGGGCAGCACTTGAGCTATCTTGTTTAAAATCCAGTCTCTATACGTGGAAACTCTGGCGTACACTCCGGGGAAGTTTGCTGCCCCGCAGCCCACACCGAAGGAAACGATTCCGATGACTTCGAGCACTCTATGATCGTTCCGAGTGGTTTCAATCACCAGGGGTCCACCGGAATCTTGCTGCAATGAGATAGAAAGAAAAACAGGAAACCGAATGATTCGCGGCGCTTTCTGGAGCTACTGGGACGGGCTCATTTGAAACCTTGCCTTAACGTGTGTTTTCGGTGTTGTTTTTGAAGACAAGGTTGGAATTTTGTTTCTGACGAAATTGAATGGTCGTACACCACTGCGCAACCTCAATTAGTCAGCGCTAGAAATGGCGCTGATCTTGGTGGTGCAAAATTGTCTTCGCGCTACATTAGTTAGACAGCGCTGATACAACACTCATACAGCACTGAATCTGTACTATGGCATGTTCAAGTCAGCGCTGCAACAGGGCTGTTCGGGGTGTTGATGAAAGTGCTGCAACGTATGTGTGAACCGGATTTGCGTGTGCAGATCAGTCAGCTTTCTTCTATAAGGGTACGGAAACCAAATTTCTGAGCTCATATTTTTGTTTCAAAATGAAGAAGTTTGGAGTAGGACTTTACGAACACCAATATGTCGTAGGAAAAGCCAAGAAAAATATTTCAAACTGAGTTAAACAATGACCAAAAACCACCTCACGGACGTCTGTGAAGCATCAACTGAATGCCGTGATGGCATCGCATCGGTAAGAGCAGCGCCACAACGGGAAGTACGCTCACTCGATGAGATAACTTAGTTCTGAACGCAATACCGAGGCACTTTGGCGAAGAAAGGCACAGCAGAGTCGGCCACCATTGTTTCAGCTCTCGGCTGGACGATGTTGACTCGGCTTGTTCCGCGTGCGTTTGTCGTGGAATCGTTCTTTTCAAATATTTTTTCGGCTAGTTATATTCCTGCCCGTTTACGGCGGGATGCCAAGCCACTGTGCCGCAGAGGGTTGTGAGAACAGCATTCTGGCTTGTGAGACGCCGGTAGAGATGTTTCCAAAGGACGAAAATCTTTGTTGCCCGCGGAGTCGTCTCTCTCGCCCGTCCTTTCCAACGTGGGTTCCCTCGAAAAGTGATCGCTTGTGCGGCAAGAGCACTTTCGGGATAATGACTACGACAGGAGCCTCACTGCGCTGAAGAGTGTGAATTTGCCGAACAGGTACAGTCGGTTGAAGCGAGTTTTTACGAGTATATATTCCGAAAAGCGCTAACGGAACAACTTGGCGAACGCGTCGAAAAGCAACGCAAAGTGGTGAAAGTTATTTTTAGAAAGCATCCCTGAATATAGGAATCAGATGGTTTAATCAATAGCTTTTCGGGTATTAAATAATGTTATACATTATATATCCAGGTGCAAATAAATATTGCTTTTTTTTCTTAGCAAATCTAAGACGAAGATTTGTGTTGTTGAGGACGACGATGTCGAGGCAGACGAGTCATACAAATAGACGTTTTGCACAACGCGCCTAATTACAGCCGCCGTTGCTGACCTTCTCTTGTCTTATACAGACACCGAGCCACTGAAACGGGCTTTGACGAGCCTCCAGAAACGCCAATGCTGGGGAGAAGTACACTGGTAGAATCTAAAATGGCAATAACCTGCCGTGCTGCGGTAATGGCGAAGCGAAGTAAACGTAATAAGAGTAAACAAAAACTGAAGATGGGTTTGTGCGGCGCCCATGCATAGCTGCCGCGAAGCCTGTATACGGCTCTAGGCCGAATCGCCTCTCGACCATCACGGCCACTAGTGTTGTGGCGGCGTCTTCGTCCCCGCTAATGCCATCATCCCACCGCTCTCGTCGTGTTGGTCGGGCATCACACACGCGAGGCAGGTGCTCTAATCTGGACACTTGGCGAAAATGTTGGCGAGGAATCCGGGCGCGCTGATTGGCCGGCTTCGCTCTTGTCCTTGGCGCCGGCCAATCACTGCAGTCACATTTTTGGTCGACTTTCTTGCCAAGTGTCCAAATAAGAGCCCCTGCTCCGCACGCTCCGCCATCACCCAGTGATGTGCTACAACCCTAGGATACTTCGACTAAGCGAGATTGGCAACGCGTTGACGGCTTAACAACGGTACGCTTCGCCCTGCATGGCACAATAGGGAACTTTCGAAGATAGTTTTCGCCGTCCCGCAACACTTTCCGCAACCAGCTACGATACCCGGAACTCTACAGTGAAGGCAATTGGCGAGCAGGCGCAGTAGCGGCTTCTTCGTTTCAGAAGGCTTAGCGGAGCGGGAAACGCGTTCTACGAAAACTCCCTAATGACGTCACGGGTGCATCAGATCTCCCGAAATGCATCGCGCTCTTGGATGTCTGATATCGAAGCGCTCGCCAAACTAATGGCATTTAGAACGCAATATATAGCTATCTGCTCTAAATACAAACGTGAGATTGTCATATACAGGTTTAGCTGATCCTATTCGACTTAATTATTGAAGCTTTTTTGATCTTTTCGGTTTCGATTCACCAACCTTATAAATTGTGTGTTGAATATATTCTTTTTCACTGAAAGCGAGGGCGTGATGGAAGCTACAAAAGCGCACTCTGGTCTCTCGATTTCTCCGCCAGGCACGGGCACTCCTGCAAAGCGACCATTGTTCAGAGCAACATGTTCGTGCTTGTAGCTTCTCCTTCGCTCGTACGTGCATTGAAACATAACCATAAAGGTGCATGTCTACAGGGTGCCTCAGATAACTTGCACAAAACATTAGAAAAAAGGGAGCGCTAGCTCCGCGCGAGTCAACTAAGCTCTATGTTGGGGAGATGGGTGGCCGAGTGGGCTATCCTCCGTTTACCCTTATGCTACATCCACACCGGCGTTCGAATCCCAGCCGCTTAGCGGATCCGCTCGTTTTCATCATCGAATGCGGGTGAATTTGTTCTGTTTCTTTAAGCAACCGCGTTCGCAACCTCTGATGGTGTAGGTCCCGATGAAGTCCAGTGACTCTATCGCGGCCTACACCAACACGAAGCCCTGCAATCTGCAAATTTATTGTCAACATTATTTTTATATGCAAAAGTTAATCAAACATAGGCTGCGATCTTGCAAAGTTTCAATAAACTCGTACGGCACAAATATAGGGCTGTTTTAGATACTTTTTTGATTATAGTGTCAATGTTTTAGAGCGCTGCTTTAAGGAGCTCCTTTTCGCGTTGAGCGACGTTCCCGTAGGTGTCGGCGTAACGGCCCTGCTATATTTAGCGGGACATTGAATTGGTGTTGAGGTCACGTGACGTCAATTTTCCGGCTAAATCTAGCGGAGAAGCTGTATTTGTTCTTAGGTGACGCTGACACGAAGTCATGGGACGTCATTTTGCCCGCTAAAGTTAGCGGGGAAACTGAATTGGTGGTGAGCCCACATGACATCAGTTCCCCCGCTAAATCTAGCGGGGAAACTTAATCCGCTAAATATAGAGGGAAACGTTTGGCTAAATTTAGAGGAAAATTTGGCGGGTAAATTTAACAGGAGGAGGAGAGGAGGAGGAAAGAAGGAGGGGAGGACGGGGGTGGAAAGGAGGAGAGGAGGGTACGGAGGAGGAGGAGGGGCATACCCTCCCCGCCGTACCTTCATCTCCTTCTCCTCAAGAGCTGCTCTCTAGTTTCGCATCACAGAGATTTGTAAACGTCCTTCATTTTTTATGAATATATTTAGAAATAAATAAAATGCTTCCCTTCTCATTGGAACTTTAATGGCAGATCACAGTTTAGCATCATGCGTTATCACAAAAGGTTAAATATTATGGTGTCGATCGGATGAGGATAAAAATAAAAAAACGAGGTACGGAGTGGTTTCTTACCTGACAAGCATCGACGCCACCATCTGTGAGGTTTCCCGCGCAAACGAAGTCTTCGTTGACGCCTCGGGGGAACTCCCGTGCGTAGTTTTCGAGTGAGCTGTAGGACTCGTTGCAGACGTCGTTTGCCACCAGGGGCACCTTAACCTCCTGGAGATGGGTCTGGACTCGTCCGCCTGCGGGTATGGTTGTTAGGGTTTAGAAATAAAAAATCCGCACTATATTGTGGCAAACTGGAGACATGAAGAAAAACTGGCGCATTATTTAAAATGTAATAGCATTTATTTGGGCAGCCTCCCTCCACATCGAAAGTTTCATCTGTAACACGAAACGATTGCGCCTCATCTGCTTCTCTACTTAAACTCTTCCCCTCCATCGCGCTTTTCCCTGTCTCTATCACGCGCGTGCGAAGACGGTGACGCCTTTATCCGCGGGCATCTTGATAAGTGGGAATATACGCCGTGGCATTAGGGAGTACACACACTGCCATATTGAGAAAACGCATGTGTGGTCCACCAGGATTTATAAAAGGTATTGACGTACCCGTAAAATTGTTTTGAGAAGTCTGATATGTTCGTCGACTTTTTCTAAGGTATATATGCGGCTTCCCTAGTCGCAAATTTTGAAGGATTTCGCCAACCAACGCACCCTTCAATAATTTCTAAAGATTGTATGAGTGCCCGTCATAGTTTTTTGAGAGGCCTGCGGGTCCTGTCGGTATCTTTTTCGGAAAAGCACGTGACCCATCTAAAATATTTTAACGTGTCTGTGGGAGATATCAGGTAACCCTTCAGGATATATGCTTCAAGAAAGCGGCTTGGCAATTTTGTATCGAGCGGCCGCAACGAACGGACGTTCAGTATCGGCTTCCCGTCCCAGGAGTGGGATCTGTCTTCTAGAACAGGGCTCTCTAAACGTTTTGGCTAAGGGGCCGGATTAAGGACGTATCGCAGACTCGAGAACCTGAAAATATTTAAAACAATATAAATGAGAAAACACTAAATAAATAAGCCTAAAGAAGCGTTTAGATACACAAATTTATATTAAAACAAAAATTAAAAAAAATGTAAGCCTGATGAATACATGGTATTCCGAGGTAAACATAAACAAGCAATGACGAAACTTCCGGTGGCCCAGAATACTTCCGGTTGACCAGCCTCTTGTTGTATTTTTCAACGAGCAAGAATGAGCCAGCGCGTCTTTTAAATTGTTTCTCGGCGAAAAATCAGAAGAGGTATGTCGAAAACCGGACGTAAAATATACAATGTGTGCTTATGGACCAATGGTGGCAAGAAGAAACACCGGATCTAGTTTTATTTGGCCTTCGTGGCGGTGCGCGAGACATTCAGTGAAATTAGAGGCCCACAAATCAACCAAGGCATGCACGAGAGTGCGTGTGCAAGCACAACATCGCTTCATCAACTGCGCCTCGTCGCCGTGAATGTTCTAGCTGGCCAAAGCGAAACTACGCTACGCCTGTCGGACGTAGTTGAAGGTCTTAAAAGGTATACAGCGCCAAAAGCAACAAGGACGAAAACGAGGCAAGACAAACACAAGGCGCAATCCTTTACAAAAGGTGTGAAGGATTGTGCCACGCATGCTCTATCGTGCCAGGGAAAAAGTGAGCGGTGTGTCTTCGACGTCGAGTGGAGATGTCGTGATTGTGACAAAGCCTCCGCAGTGTGTACGATTGCGACGCTCGTTTTTCGCCCCTCCTCCTAACTGATGATGACCGTCTGGCCTCTGTGTATGGCATACACGTTAGCTTTTCCTCTTTCGCAAGCCCTCTCTTTCTTTCGACGACGAGTGAAGATATCGTGATTGTGACAACGTCGACTTACGGCGGCGATCCCGTGAATGATATTCACGTGGATATAGTTCACGGACAGGATCGTTAAAAGGCTATATTAGGTTCTAGAACCAAGGCGATAAGGTAAGAAAACTAGTTTCGCGTCCGACTTTTTACGATCCCGCGACACTCTTTCGGAACATACCCTATTTGTTCGAGCTCTCCTGTTTGGGCAGACGCACACAATTAAGCGCTGTTGTGTTTGGCGACTTGGGCAAGTAATAAAATCGAAAGGATGGTACCACTGGTTTCATGCTACGTTACACGTCGTGCTTTAATCGTGTCATGAACTTCGAAATTGACGTGTCTAAAATTCACGTGGAACCGAACCCCTGGTTTGGTTTCATGCGAAAAGATCCCTCCCATACTGAAGTCCTCCGGTGAAAACAAACAATTTACGTTTTTGTTATTTTGTTTTTAGCTTGTCCGTGTGTTTTCGCTGAAGTTCATTCACGACTCTCGCATAAACGGTCTGTTGACAAGTTCACATACACCCGAAAATTAAAATCAGCCAATGATTTGCTCTAAAATAAAGTTTTGTTTTATTAATAAATAATTTATGCAGTTGGTTTGTGCAATAAAAACCTGGTTTGGGTCTAAAATATGGAGTAAACATTTTGGACTTCTGAAGGTCCAATAGTGGCGAATTTTAATTAATCTTTCAATCAATCGTCATCTGCATAAGAATATAATTCGTTTAATTCAGTCGTTTCGCTGTTCTTTATTTCGCCGAATCAGGAACAGCAAAATCTGCCAAAGTATTACGGCATTTGAAGAAGGAAGTGGACGCGCCACGCATAAAAAACGACCGATTAAATTGCGGAAAACAGGAAACATAGAGGTGATGTTGCCCTTTAAAGGCGTGCAAACAATACACAAACCTGAAGTGTTTCTTACTTCCTGTCATGGCGTTTGGAAATGGCCCGAATATCACGAATACATATACCTTCTTTATATAAAGATTATGACGCTAAATATGGCATTCCAAAATAATGGCGACCTAGATAACTCACCAGGCATAAATCAGAGCTCATTGGAAATTCGGCATCTGCACAGAGGGCAGAAGTCTACTCAGAGTTGTAGATCTGCTGATGAAAATATGTAAGGGTAAAGAACACTAGTCCCGATATTCTTGAGAACGCTAAGGAATTTTATCCTAGTCACGCAGACATGAAGCAGGGAACCACGAATATTAAGGATGGAGATGGCGATGTACAATAAATATTATGGCGATAGATCCCGCTCTTCATTGCAGGTTTCATTCATTCCTTCTAATATCTTTATTCATGATCTTAACGCGCGTCGCAGTGCGAATAAACTTTTTTTTACATGTGCTTATTTTTGGTTTTGGTAGCAGTGGGTTACGGACCGGGCTCAAGTCCGCGTCCATTTGCGGGCGGGCCAGAACGCCTCCGCGGGCCAAATCGGGACCGCTAGCCGGGGTTTAGATGCCCGTGCTCTTAGACGTTCCAAACAACAACTACCTTGTTGGCTGCATAGCAACAATCAGATGCGCTGGATTTTCCATAACGGGCGTTTTTTTCAGCTCTAGGTGATTGCAGTGCTGTTTTAACCAACTTTTGATTCGATTTCTGTTGCACTCACCAAATCCGTTGTGTCCCCAGCCCAAGACAATGGCATGGTCTTTGTCAGGCTCCGCGGCGGCGTCCGGCAGACAGGCAAAGGGTCGCCTTAGTCTGGTCCGGCGTGCCGACGCCTCGAGCACCAGCAGGGCCACGTCGGCGTAGTGCTGCCTCTCGTTGTAGTCGGGGTGCACGATGACCGACGTGACGTTGCGCTCCACGGACGAGACGTTGCTCCCCTTCAGGAGCTTGACCTCATCGACACGGGCCAGGTACCGCGTGTTGTTACTGCGTAAGAACAACGTTTTTTTTTCTTTTTCAACACGTCAAAGGCAAAAACAAACAATTTTTTTTGCGACGATTGCGTTGTTAATATGTTCCGTTTCACTTTGAGTCCGACAGCAGCCTATGCTACAATCCGATGGATCGCATCAAGCAGCGCCAAAAAGTGCATTGTCATGGCGCTCCTCGCTTTTGTACCTTTGCTATTACCAACCATATCAATCAGGCAGAGTGAATGCGGCTAGATTGTGCGGGTTTTCTCCGCGTTATGGATATAGACTTTCGGAAAAATCGCCTTCTTTGCCTGCTGGGCTGTGGAACGCCTTCTGAGCATGCGCTGTAACTCCGCTGTGATTTTTATCAGACGCTGTGCATGCGTCCACAGCTGAAGTGACTCATCATTTTTTGTCCGGGTGATAAGTGATGCAAAGATCTATACACCTTTTTCCGCAAAGAGCAGCCATCTTGAATGTGCTCACTTCTGGCATGCGGTAAAACATCGTTTTGATCTCTCCACGCCGCTGGAAGGTGTTGACGAAAAATGCGTGATTGTCACACGTTCTTGTTTTGCCTGCCCTATATTTTCTCGCATATTCCAGGTTGACATGTTTCATTATTTTTTTCGTTCCGCATACCAGAGATGGAACCAAAATGACTGAAAACAACAGAAAACGGAAAACGTCTATAGCCGGTGATGGCAAAAACGCAAAGACAACGTTGCGCCGTGATGGTGCACTTTTGTCGTTACTTGATTGGCTATAAGGGATCGGTGGGACCTGGAGCGAAACGGAGTTCAAAATGAGTTTTAGACTAGCGTACCTAAGGGCGTTGCTTATAGAAAGAAATAGCGTCATCGGCGTGCGTCAATCGAAAATGTGGTTTGGGCTCGCGGCGCCTGCACAATGGCGACGACGCAACTTTGTTTCCGTAGGCAAACGTTTTTTTCGCGCACACGCCGTTCTAAAAACGGGCTATTTGTCGGTTTCGCAGCGGGTCCCTGGGTGCAACCTGTATATAGGATCATGGGGGCACATGATGCTCACGGTGTCATTGGACGTCATATTGTGATGGGACACCGTTACGTATAGTGGAATAAATTTTCTCGTTAAACTTGGCGGGGAAATGACTCGTGCATTTCTTCGTCACGACGCTAAACTTCGCGGGCCAAACATTTTCCGCTACATTTAGTTTGACAATACCGGTGTGCGGCGTTCGTGTGTGCAGTCTGTGTGCAACAGAGCGCGCTTTAGAGTGTGCAGCCAGCGTGCAGTGCCTCCGATATCGCCGCAGTTCATTTGCAGTACACGGGAAAGGACAGGGAATTGTTTTTCTTTGATACTCTAGAGTGGAAATTAAGAAATGTATTTTGTAGCGCAAACGAGTGAAGAAGCACTAACTCAATGACCTGCTGATTTGTGGTCTGTCAAATATGTCATGGTTCGTTTTTGAGCAATATGATAGGGCGCTCTATCACGAGAGCCTCTGTGACGTTCTTGTGATATACACAGCGGAAGGTGTTTACTGTGAGTGGTGCTCATTGTCCATGGGAAAACAGACGTCAAGTTTCGAAGTTAGGTGTCGTGCACCTAAAGTGAAATAAAAGAACCCGCAATAACTTTCTGTTCACTCACGGTGATTTGTAGAAGCAGTGTGCCGCGGACAAGACGATGGTTCTCGTGATGAGAGTACCTCCACACCAGAAGTTATCGACGCTCAGTTTGTCGCGAAAAATGGCCACCTGCGCGGAGCACGACGATTTTTAAGGAAGAGAGAGATAGAGAAGAAGCGTTTGAGAAATAAAATGCTTATATACCATAAAATTGGCGCAACAATAGTGTTTCAGTCATTGAAAAGTGGACTGAAAGCTGGAAGACGCCAATTGAGGATTGCCTCATGATATGCACGCGCTATTGTACAAAATTGCTTGTTCTAATAAAACTAGCACCGGAATTGCATGGAACTGAAAGCAGCGCTTTGTCACGATATGCGCCAACAACATGAATTCAGTACAATCCCTCTACCGAATGACACGCAGTTCCGCAACAAGTCGAAACGCCTGTTCTTATTTGCTGCAGCTCGCTATATATCTTCCTTTGGTCGACTGGCCGCATAAAAAATGAAAGACGTTCACAACACCCTGTAACGCCGAATTAGAGCGCAGCTCTTGAGGAGGAGGAAGGGTATACCCCTCCTCATCCTCACTGCTACTCCTCCTCCGCTCCTCTTCCTCCTTCTCCCCTCATTCTTTAAGCTCATCCCCTGCTCTCCTCCCCTCGCCTCCTCCTCCTACCACTCCTTCTACTCCCCTCCCCCTCGTCCTCCTCCCTGTCCGTCGCATCATGGGAAATGTTCCATAATGCACGGCGCGGGACCCTCGTGACTTCACACGTGACAGTCACGTCTGACGTCACGAGGGTCCCGCGCGGTGAATTATGGGCTATTTCCCATAATGCCCCGCGCGGTTACGCCGACGGCGACGCCGCTCAAGCCGGAGCGGGCGCCCAAGAGCTGCACTCTAAAACCCATAAAGGTCACGACTGTTGTCGATTTGCAAGGCGCCAATCAATCACAGTAGGGAATTGTAGTAGACCGTTTTTCTCCTCCGCTACGATATCCCGGAAGAAAACGCCGCACCTGCGCATGCCCGCCGCCAGCCTTATCTGCATAGTTCAAGGTCTTGTGGGGGATTGCGGAACGCTATCCGGGTGCTTAGCGAACTGCGGAAACGGTCTACTACAATTCCCCAATAGTGCGGATGCGCAGTTACGGGCCTACCTTCCACAGCGTTGCACGCTGGTACTGTTTTCAGGTAAAGCAGCTAAAGCCTCGAAGATTAGTTTCGTGCGTTCATGGCAAAACCGAAACTATCGGTTAGAGGGATGGCAACACTGATCATCAGCCGTACGGCTACGACGTGATGTCACAAGGATGCTGCGCCAGTGTTCCTTGACTAAAAGCTAACCCGCTTGCCGCCCGCTAAACAGCAGCAAGTCCCATCTTTAAAATGGCATTTAGTGGAGAACGCAGGTTCACTTTGATGTAGTATTTCGGCTGTGATCATATTTCGTGCCACGAAAGCGATACCAGTCATTTATTTTGGTTTCACTTTCAACCGCAGTGGCCCTTTAAAGAGATACTACAACGAAATTTCGGCGCTCATTTTTTGGTCTATATGTGTTCAAAGGAGCAGTATCACATCGAACACACCAATATCTTGTTAAAAAAGTCACGAAAAGGAATTTTAAAACGAATTAAACGATTAGCAAAGAGCACCTGGTGGATGTCGCTAACGCCTCCTTTGTAATGCCCGTCTAGGAACCTTGACAGCTAGTGACGGTTATTGTCTCGCCTTCGGCCACGACGAGAGAAGAGGGAAGGAGGAACTCCCCTCTTCCCGAGAATGCCTTTTGTGTGTCGCAGAAGTCGCTATTGTCCCCCTACAAGATTATAGAAGATTAACCCGTCACTCAAAATTCGTACAAAAGCAGCCGCTTCGGTGGCTAGAACGACTAGGCCATCCTCTCGACGTCAGCCTCGCCGTAGCTCTGCTCGTCCCGAGACGACCTACGTCACGATTGCGTTAGATGTCACGCGGTCTCCGCTGGGCCTTCCCCGAGCGCTTGCCAGAGTGGACCGTTTATAACGAAAAATACAGCCATCAGGCTCAAAATACAAACGTGCGATTGTCATTTACGGATATTGTGGATCATATTCAACCTATTTTTGAACACGACGGGAATATTTCAAATTTCGTTGAAGTATCCCTTTAGAGGGATACTACAACGAAATTTCGGCGCTCATTTTTTGGTCTATATGTGTTCAAAGGAGCAGTATCACATCGAACACACCAATATCTTGTTAAAAAAGTCACGAAAAGGAATTTTAAAACGAATTAAACGATTAGCAAAGAGCACCTGGTGGATGTCGCTAACGCCTCCTTTGTAATGCCCGTCTAGGAACCTTGACAGCTAGTGACGGTTATTGTCTCGCCTTCGGCCACGACGAGAGAAGAGGGAAGGAGGAACTCCCTCTTCCCGAGAATGCCTTTTGTGTGTCGCAGAAGTCGCTATTGTCCCCCTACAAGATTATAGAAGATTAACCCGTCACTCAAAATTCATACAAAAGCAGCTGCTTCGGTGGCTAGAACGACAAGGCCATCCTCTCGACGTCAGCCTCGCCGTAGCTTTGCTCGTCCCGAGACGACCTACGTCACGATTGCGTTAGATGTCACGCGGTCTCCGCTGGGCCTTCCCCGAGCGCTTGCCAGAGTGGACCGTTTATAACGAAAAATACAGCCATCAGGCTCAAAATACAAACGTGCGATTGTCATTTACGGATATTGTGGATCATATTCAACCCATTTTTGAACACGACGGGAATATTTCAAATTTCGTTGAAGTATCCCTTTAGAGGGATACTACAACGAAATTTCGGCGCTCATTTTTTGGTCTATATGTGTTCAAAGGAGCAGTATCACATCGAACACACCAATATCTTGTTAAAAAAGTCACGAAAAGGAATTTTAAAACGAATTAAACGATTAGCAAAGAGCACCTGGTGGATGTCGCTAACGCCTCCTTTGTAATGCCCGTCTAGGAACCTTGACAGCTAGTGACGGTTATTGTCTCGCCTTCGGCCACGACGAGAGAAGAGGGGAAGGAGGAACTCCCCTCTTCCCGAGAATGCCTTTTGTGTGTCGCAGAAGTCGCTATTGTCCCCCTACAAGATTATAGAAGATTAACCCGTCACTCAAAATTCATACAAAAGCAGCTGCTTCGGTGGCTAGAACGACAAGGCCATCCTCTCGACGTCAGCCTCGCCGTAGCTTTGCTCGTCCCGAGACGACCTACGTCACGATTGCGTTAGATGTCACGCGGTCTCCGCTGGGCCTTCCCCGAGCGCTTGCCAGAGTGGACCGTTTATAACGAAAAATACAGCCATCAGGCTCAAAATACAAACGTGCGATTGTCATTTACGGATATTGTGGATCATATTCAACCCATTTTTGAACACGACGGGAATATTTCAAATTTCGTTGAAGTATCCCTTTAAAGGGATACTACAACGAAATTTCGGCGCTCATTTTTTGGTCTATATGTGTTCAAAGGAGCAGTATCACATCGAACACACCAATATCTTGTTAAAAAAGTCACGAAAAGGAATTTTAAAACGAATTAAACGATTAGCAAAGAGCACCTGGTGGATGTCGCTAACGCCTCCTTTGTAATGCCCGTCTAGGAACCTTGACAGCTAGTGACGGTTATTGTCTCGCCTTCGGCCACGACGAGAGAAGAGGGGAAGGAGGAACTCCTCTTCCCGAGAATGCCTTTTGTGTGTCGCAGAAGTCGCTATTGTCCCCTACAAGATTACAGAAGATTAACCCGTCACTCAAAATTCGTACAAAAGCAGCTGCTTCGGTGGCTAGAACGACAAGGCCATCCTCTCGACGTCAGCCTCGCCGTAGCTTTGCTCGTCCCGAGACGACCTACGTCACGATTGCGTTAGATGTCACGCGGTCTCCGCTGGGCCTTCCCCGAGCGCTTGCCAGAGTGGACCGTTTATAACGAAAAATACAGCCATCAGGCTCAAAATACAGACCTGCGATTGTCATTTACGGATATTGTGGATCATATTCAACCCATTTTTGAACACGACGGGAATATTTCAAATTTCGTGAAGTATCCCTAAGGGACACTACAACGAAATTTCGGCGCTCATTTTTTGGTCTATATGTGTTCAAAGGAGCAGTATCACATCGAACACACCAATATCTTGTTAAAAAAGTCACGAAAAGGAATTTTAAAACGAATTAAACGATTAGCAAAGAGCACCTGGTGGATGTCGCTAACGCCTCCTTTGTAATGCCCGTCTAGGAACCTTGACAGCTAGTGACGGTTATTGTCTCGCCTTCGGCCACGACGAGAGAAGAGGGGAAGGAGGAACTCCCCTCTTCCCGAGAATGCCTTTTGTGTGTCGCAGAAGTCGCTATTGTCCCCCTACAAGATTATAGAAGATTAACCCGTCACTCAAAATTCGTACAAAAGCAGCTGCTTCGGTGGCTAGAACGACAAGGCCATCCTCTCGACGTCAGCCTCGCCGTAGCTTTGCTCGTCCCGAGACGACCTACGTCACGATTGCGTTAGATGTCACGCGGTCTCCGCTGGGCCTTCTCCGAGCGCTTGCCAGAGTGGACCGTTTATAACGAAAAATACAGCCATCAGGCTCAAAATACAAACCTGCGATTGTCATTTACGGATATTGTGGATCATATTCAACCCATTTTTGAACACGACGGGAATATTTCAAATTTTAGAGGGACACTACAACGAAATTTCGGCGCTCATTTTTGGTCTATATGTGTTCAAAGGAGCAGTATCACATCAACACACCAATATCTTGTTAAAAAAGTCACGAAAAGGAATTTTAAAACGAATTAAACGATTAGCAAAGAGCACCTGGTGGATGTCGCTAACGCCTCCTTTGTAATGCCCGTCTAGGAACCTTGACAGCTAGTGACGGTTATTGTCTCGCCTTCGGCCACGACGAGAGAAGAGGGGAAGGAGGAACTCCCTCTTCCCGAGAATGCCTTTTGTGTGTCGCAGAAGTCGCTATTGTCCCCCTACAAGATTATAGAAGATTAACCCGTCACTCAAAATTCGTACAAAAGCAGCTGCTTCGGTGGCTAGAACGACAAGGCCATCCTCTCGACGTCAGCCTCGCCGTAAGCTTTGCTCGTCCCGAGACGACCTACGTCACGATTGCGTTAGATGTCACGTGGTCTCCGCTGGGCCTTCCCCGAGCGCTTGCCAGAGTGGACCGTTTATAACGAAAAATACAGCCATCAGGCTCAAAATACAAACGTGCGATTGTCATTTACGGATATTGTGCATCATATTCAACCCATTTTTGAACACGACGGGAATATTTCAAATTTCGTTGAAGTATCCCTTTAAAGGGATACTACAACGAAATTTCGGCGCTCATTTGTTTGGTCTATATGTGTTCAAAGGAGCAGTATCACATCAGAACACACCAATATCTTGTTAAAAAAGTCACGAAAAGGAATTTTAAAACGAATTAAACAATTGGCAAAGAGCACCTGGTGGATGTCGCTAACGCCTCCTTTGTAATGCCTGTCTAGGAACCAGTGTTGTGCCCGTTACTGAAAAAAGTAACTGAAATAGCGTCACTCGTTAGTTTGGTACAAATTAACGCGTTATTGAGCTACGTTACTTTTTTACAAACGTAACGATATACCGTTACCGTTACTTTTCAAAATTAACGAACGTTACTTTTTCGTTACTTTTACGTTACTTTTGTGTTCGAGTACATATGTTTGGCAGAGATGTATAATAAGCCTCTTTAACAAGCTTCGATAAAGATAGACATTTACAAAGTGGTTTCATATTGTTTTGATGCGCGAAGCAGCTTAATTTTCGACATGCAGAGTAGGCATTGAAACTGTAAATTATCTGATTCCGTCTCCTCTATAGTCGGTGACTAGGTCAAGAACGAAGTGGAAGCTCCTCCCACCTCTTTCCACTTTAGTAAAGCGAACGCTGGAGGAGGCGGCCTCCTCTCCACCGTTCGCTCCCCTGAAGTGGAGAAGGTGGGAGGAGCTTCCACTCGTTCTTGACCTGTCACCGACTATAGTTCATACATTTCATTCAGTCCTGGCCATGGCGACGGAGTTTCGTTATTCATGTCCATCTCACACGCAGAATGAGTCGGAGATGGTAGTCAATCGGCTTTTATAAACTACAGAATGCAGACAGGGACTGCTGGAACACAACCAGTCAACCAACACCCTCATCTTTATGCCGGTTTTAGTAACAGTCCGGTCCATACTATTACCAGAGACTGATTTACTTCACTATGTGGAACAGGACACCGGTTACCAACACACTGGTTATAATCACTTGCTGCCTGTTACCAGCAGTAGCTCTTATTTTTTTCTGCGAAAAAGAAAAAAAGGTTTCGTGTTTGTAAGTTTTCTTTCCAGGTTTAAAACCTTTTTACTTTTTTATTATGACCTTAGGGAATAAATACTAATCAAGGGAAACGTACTTCTGTGTACAAAAGTGGGTCAGGAACTTTCAGGCAGCGAGAAGAGCGTGGGCAAAAAATTCCACAAAGAGTGTTTTTTTTTGTTTTTTGTAACTAGAGAAACGAGCAAATCGCTTTGCCACTATAGTTGGTTACAAGTCAAGAAGGTAGGAGAAGCTCCTCCCATAATCGTGATGCGACCATTTGAAATCCATCCGCAGTCGAAGGAATAGTTCCGCTTCAATGAATAGATAATGGCTACAGAGTGATGCCAACTTGTCTCCGACCCCCCCCCCCCATCCCCATTTTTTTTTTTTTTTTTAAGAAAGCGACCTTTGTATTTATCGGAGAGGAAACCGAGCCCCTGAAAGTGACCTTTGTATCCACGGAGGGGAGCTAATCCCCCAAAGTCGTTTTTGTTTCCATCGGAAACAAAACGACTTCTAATCTCCCTCTCGCGGCTTCCACAACCCTAAGTCAAGGTCGGAAAGATAAAGCAAATATTCAAAGCATGGCAAAACCCTCTCTCTCGTTGGCCACGACGTCACGGAAACGATGGGACGCTATTGGATGGGGAGGTGGCGGAGGGATATACGATTCCCTTTGAGGGGCATTTGCCGCTACCTTCTTGACTTGTAACCGACTATAGTTGTCCACCGCTGTAAACGGATGTCAACCCCCCCCTTTCCCCCATCCCCCGCTGTCCACCTCTGCTGCACAAAGCAGTGGGGAAAGAGGAGGGAGGAGGAGGGGAAGGGGCTGTAACGCAGTCGTTCGTTCGAACCTTGTGGAGGGTGACACTATGGAAAAAAAAAAAAAGGGAGAACGAACGGAATTAGCTGGTAGCCGAAGGTTTTTTTTCGCCTTCGAGAAGCGAAATAGTGTCGCCTTTTAACGAATGTCTCTTTTGGTACAGAAAGGTTTTTGTTTTTTTAGTTTACTGTGACGGATGTTGGTTCCGTGCAGCGATAAGCTTGTGCAGGATTTTGAGATGGATGGGTGAATAGATGGACTGATAAGTGGAAAACCCACCGTTTTAGGTAATCGAAGGTTCAGAAGTCTTAGCAGCAAGATACGGCATTGCCTGGGCATTGCGTGCTCGAAGGCAAGCAGTTGCCCCTTGAGCAGAGAAGCTAGATCCTCCATTGAGCTTAGTGACCTACAATTTAGTTCCCTTAAAGGGACAATGAAGGCGATTTAATTTAATTTGTTTAAATTGTGTTTTTAGGCTTCTTGGGAACCTGGCATACTGCCTAAATTTTTATAGACATTTGTGACGCATATTTCTATACCTACGAAAGAACTGAAGAAACCGAAACTCAACTATCTGTGTTTCTCGTTTTTGGGCCTCCGAAAACGGAGGTGACGTACGGAGTGACGTCACATGTGAATTGTCGGTACCGGTAGCATTTAGGGCGTCGAGACTCTGGTTACCGCGGTGGGTTATAGCAGCGCGGTGGCGCGGTCGTTTCGCCGAATTTGTCAACATGGACGGCAATGCCGCTCTCGCGAGCGAGTTCGAGCTTCCGTTCGGTAACCGAACACCAACGGAACGGGAGTACGTGCGTGGCGGCCTCTGCTATCACCCGACGGAGACCGCACAGCCGGCAACGAGCGGCCCGCATGCCGAAGGACGGACGCCGGGGAGATGCCGAGGGAGAGCGGCAGCGATCTGGCCGTTCTGGCCGTCACAAGCGGCGCGTCAGCGACCAATCGCTGACGCGCGACGTCGCAAACGGCGCGCGTCAGCCCGTTTGGCGGGGCCAAGGCGCGCGACGTCACAAACGGCGCGACGCGCCGTTTGTGACGTCGCGCGTCTTGGCCCCGCATCGGTCACGCGAGCTCCGCTTCTCCTGGCTTCTCCCGCAACTCTCGGGGCGTCGCCCCAGTCGATCCCAGTGCAATTATTACCGCGACTGTTTTATTGATTTGCGCGGCACACAAGCGCCGGTTTCGGCTGAAATTTGGGCAACGTGGCCTGAGACGTGCCTGGAACCCAGTTCAATCGCCAAAAAGATGTCCTAAATTGCCTTCATTGTCCCTTTAAAGGAGTCATGAAACGCTTTTCCAACTTTTTCCTGTTTAGCTTTCCTCCTCAACTCATAAATCGCGCATTCTACCAAACAGTTCAAGAAGACGGAAAGGGGGAGTCCCCTCTTGCTCGGACTCTCGTTTGTCTAATCCGGACACATCCATTCTCCCCCTAGAAGATTAGCCGTCGCTCAAAATCCAGACAAAGTTGCTTTCCCCACCCCGTTCACCCCGAAGCTGACAGTGCTGTGGAAGCTACGTGCTCCTTGGGCAAGCCACACTTTTGCCACGTGATCACGCTCTCTCGCGCATACCCACGCGCAGAGAATGAGGTCAGATGGTGAAAGGGAGGCGGCTGATTGGTCCGGCAAGCGCGTAGCTTCCACCACAATGTCAGCTTAGGGGTGAAGGGATTAAGTGAGCTCCGGTGTCGTGTGACGTTCGTATGGGCCCGGTGACGCGCTGCAGGGGCCTGATGACGCGCTGCGGGGTCCGCGGATGTATCACAGAGAAAAGGCAGCGAGCTTACGAAGGAAAGGAGGTACGAAATAGTCCGCTGTTTTTTTCAAATTTTCGTACCGAAAGTCAGGCTTTTGACTTTCTACTTTTTTTCTTTTGGCCCACTGAACGATGTGCTATTAGTAAAATACCAATATAAAATTGATATATTGCAGTCCAAAATTCGTTTCATGGGACCTTTAACGTCTCCAGTTGTATGCACGAGATTGCTATTCTGAACGTTAGATCAGCTGTCGTGACCTTTCCCCAAATACCTAATGAATTTCACCAGTTTTGGTCAAAAGTAACGAGTAACGAGTAACGTAATTTGATAGCCGATACCGTAAAGAAGTAACGAACATACTTTACTCGTTAGTCATTCAGAATACTAACGAGTACGTTACTGCGTTAGCGAAAAATGTAACGCGTTACCAGTAACGTCGCTTACTAGTAACGCGTTACCTCCAACACTGCTAGGAACCTTGACTCGTCTAGGAACCTTGACAGCTAGTGACGGTTATTGTCTCGCCTTCGGCCACGACGAGAGAAGAGGGGAAGGAGGAACTCCCCTCTTCCCGAGAATGCCTTTTGTGTGTCGCAGAAGTCGCTATTGTCCCCCTACAAGATTATAGAAGATTAACCCGTCACTCAAAATTCGTACAAAAGCAGCCGCTTCGGTGGCTGGAACGACTAAGGCCATCCTCTCGACGTCAGCCTCGCCGTAGCTTTGCTCGTCCCGAGACGACCTACGTCACGATTGCGTTAGATGTCACGCGGTCTCTGCTGGGCCTTCCCCGAGCGCTTGCCAGAGTGGACCGATTATAACGAAAAATACAGCCACCAGGCTCAAAATACAAACGTGCGATTGTCATTTGCGGATATTGTGGATCATATTCAACCTATTTTTGAACACGACGGGAATATTTCAAATTTCGTTGAAGTATCCCTTTAAAGGGATACTACAACGAAATTTCGGCGCTCAATTTTTGGTCTATATGTGTTCAAAGGAGCAGTATCACATCGAACACACCAATATCTTGTTAAAAAAGTCACGAAAAGGAATTTTAAAACGAATTAAACGATTGGCAAAGAGCACCTGGTGGATGTCGCTAACGCCTCGTTTGTAATGCCTGTCTAGGAACCTTGACAGCTAGTGACGGTTATTGTCTCGCCTTCGGCCACGACGAGAGAAGAGGGGAAGTAGGAACTCCCCTCTTCCCGAGAATGCCTTTTGTGTGTCGCAGAAGTCGCTATTGTCCCCCTAGAAGATTATAGAAGATTAACCCGTCACTCAAAATTCGTACAAAAGCAGCCGCTTCGGTGGCTGGAACGACTAGGCCATCCTCTCGACGTCAGCCTCGCCGTAGCTTTGCTCGTCCCGAGACGACCTACGTCACGATTGCGTTGGATGTCACGTGGTCTCCGCTGGGCCTTCCCGAGCGCTTGCCAGAGTGGACCGTTTATAACGAAAAATACAGCCATCAGGCTCAAAATACAAACGTGCGATTGTCATTTACGGATATTGTGGATCATATTCAACCTATTTTTGAACACGACGGGAATATTTCAAATTTCGTTGAAGTATCCCTTTAAGAAACGCCGGAAGTTTCGAGCCGGGAGCATATCTTATTATCGCTCCGTAGCTAATGTAATTGAGGCGTTTCGCCGATAACAACACCGACAAAAGAATAAGGATTATGAAGCTATAACTATAGTAAGAAACGTAGTAGGTGTCAGGTTAAAATATTTTGGTAATGATGCGCTAGATCGCAGTCCGGCTAGTGTGTGTTTTTCGTTGCTGCGAGCCAGAAAATGCACATGGAAATCGCAGAGCGAATAATCCCCAAGGGTGCATTCGGAGAAAGGACTCGGAGACTAGTTCACTTTTATATTTTGTTCGCTGGTAAGCTGACAGGGCCCGGGGTACCGGGTGTTTCTTGACCCAGTCCTTTGCAGCGCGTTCTATTTTGCAACACGATATCACGCTCTCAGCGGTAGGCCAGGCGATAAAAGGCGGACGATTGATTGGTCCGCCAAAACACGGAGCTTGAACCGCCCTGTCGGCCTAGTGGTGAGCAGAGTGCAGGACCACGTTACCCCCTGAGGCTAAGATAGGGCCATTCACATTCTAGGGGCGTGACTTTGCTCGTCCACTTGTGGGGATCGACGTCGATTTGCCAATCCGAGTTCTGCCTACCCTATAGCTTGCTTCGTCTAAATCGTAGGACCAATACAGAGAGTAGATAGGTGCACAGAGTGAGAAGCAAGAATGCGTCGCTAAATCGCGTTCGCTTCATAATGTATCGCAACCAAACGCCGTCAGGCGTTGGGGTGTGAATGGGCCTTAACGTTCTGGCCAATTACATTCGAGATAACGGCAATAAAATTTAAGTTGGCTCATGGGCACGAGCTTGCCGTTGAAGCCGATGTCTTCCCACGAGAAACAGCAAAATTGTATGAACTCAAGTTTGGGGGTTTCACGTGCCAAACAAACGGAGGTCATCTTGCATGCCGCAGCGAAGAACGAACTGTTAATTTCGACTTCCTGGGAATCCCCTGAAGCGCAACCGGAATCTCGGTTACATGGCGCCTTCTCCAGAATAGGCATTCGTCAGATTGGGGGCACCTCTGCTGGGATTCGAACCGGCCAGCTGGGGATTCATCAGCTTGCGCTTCGCCTCAGCGCTATCAAGCCGGCAACATTGGGTGAAGACGACTAAGACACAAGCAGTGAATCGGGGAAACTCACCGCAAAAGGGTAAGAACCTCGGGCAGCGTTTCTCCCTCCTACGGCCTTAAGATAAAGAGGGAAGAGAAACTCGTCCTCAGGTCGAGGTTCAGTTTTCCCGCAGACTGAAAACAAAAACAAAAATTCTTTATTCTGCGTCTCCTCTGGTTTGGAATCTAGATAAGCCTCACAGCGGCGACCTAAGACACGTTTGAAATTGACAAGACACAAAATTAACACAAGTCCGCGTTATTACATTTGGAGGATTCGAGTTTGCGATTTGTTTTTAGCGTCCCAAAAACACTCTTGCGCGCAGATCTGATTTTTGGACTAACCTCTAGATAAACTCATAGGCCACTAAGACGACTAGCTCTCTTTTACTTTCATGATTTAAGACAGCCCTGATACAGGGGAAAGAAAAAGGACAAATGCGACGAAGACTTCGAGACTTCGTCGTGTTTGTCCTCTTTGTTTCCACTGTCTTAGGGTTGTCTTCAATTATGAACGTAAACCGGAACGCCTGCGCCTTATCACTGATTTCTCATTTACATACTGGATATGGGTTCACCATCCAGAGATTACAAATCAAAGTGAAAATCTGCCCTGAAGGCAGGAGTGAGAGCCTTGGTACGATATACTTACATATTCCGTTCTCGTAGTCGAGCTCAGAGGTCCTGAGGGCGCGAGCCATGACGTCAGGCTTGAATGGTTCCACTGGCGGTGTCTCGTTGCGTGGGCAGCAGGCGTAGGGCACGCGCTTCTGGATGTTGCATAGGGGAGGGTACTTGCCCTGGCTCATCTGCTCCTCGAGTTCCGTGCAGTTGAACAGCGGAATGCACGTGCCCTGCTGCCCGTCCTCTGTCTGGCACGAACCTGAAATCAAAAGATAGATGTCGTGCGTGTTCACGACTAAAGGCTTGCTCACACATTTGCGTTTTAGTGCTATCGACTGAGCCTCAACCGCTTGTAAAGGTTCACAACGCGAGAACACGTTCGCATACTGGCGGCACCTATCAGGAATCCCTGGAACTAAGAGTGCGCGGATTGTGGTTTGAATCGAATAGTACATATTTCCCTGGCCTCCCTTTCTTTCTTCACACCCAAATAAACACACCATCGAATCGAACAGTCTCAGATTTAACTACAACACTGCAGAAAAAAGTTATCTTGGATCGTTTTGTGCGGCGAAGGTTATGAATGACACTGTGCTCTTTGAATCGACCCACTATTCGCACCACCCCACCTAGAACAATTCCAAACTGCATATAGCCAGACTTAAGTTTTTGCATTACGTGCGAAATTAAATCCATGCTATATATGATAAATGGTCGTTTATAGCATTGTAATAATAATATTAAGCTCACGACGAAAGAATGAGGTGTAAAATAAACGCAAATCGAAAGTTCTGGGGTTCCACGCTAGATGGCACCAGAGTGTTCTCTCCTTGTAAACAGCCACGACCGGTTGCAGCGCAGTCGATCATACTGAAATGCAAATGAGCAAACCAGTATTTAAAGATTAAAACTCACAACCAGTGTGGTTAATCTTTTGGAGCGACAGGCTTTATCTTCCCATAATGATATTTGCTATACTTTGTCTCACCCTACGATGGACTAAAGGCCAAAGCCACGGGCCGCCCGGTCCAATCGCGTTCCACGCTAAACTATGACATGCTTAGCATTGATTCGCGGTGGACGAATAATGCTCCGAACGCAAAAGCGCTGCATCATTTCAATAGCTTCAACACTGCGAAGAGCCTGTACGTCCTAGCTTTTTCGCAATGCAAAATTGTTGAGTCACTCACTGCTATTCGATTCGAAGCACTGTCCGCCCATCCCCATCAGTGATCCGAGACGCGGGCACCAATACGTGCATCGAAGCGAAATAGCACACAATTTCTAAGTGTCTCGTGATTGGGTCTGGCGGTCTGTAGTCTTTGCCTTTAGTCCATTGTAGGGTGAGACGAAGTTTGGCTGAAAAACATTGTATTAGAATACGCATTAACTAGAAAAACAAGCACGGAACGATAATGAACGACATGTCTGACGTGTTATCTTTTCCGGTACTTCTATTTTAATTGTTCGTGAGTGGAATGAAAGGATTGGAGACGCACGTCTAGTTGCCTCAGGATGCTGCTCATAAACGCAAGAGGAACAACTGTCGAAGGATGCAAAGAAGTCTACCTGGAAAATTCGAGGGGATCGCTGGCCGAGTTTGTTAACGGACCGCAACTCGGAGCACGTGGAGCGAGAGCTCGCGTCCAGAATTGTCGGGTACAATCCTCACGAAGGACGAGGAGGAGACAACAACTCTCTTTCATTTAGCAACGATGTCTGATTATGGAAACAACAATTTGTGCTGTGCCCGAGATCCCCCTGAAAAGGGGGTGTTAAAGAGAGGGCGATACGGGGTACGGAAACCCGGAAATGAAGAGGGGGAAAGAGAGGGTAAGGGCGGAGGGTCCATCACAGTCCAATTTCTACTGGGATTCATGACTGTTCGATTTCTACGATGGAGTTGCCCATTGTTTCCAGTGCCGGCCTGTGAAATTTATCTTCCCGTCTTGTTAGAAATAAGGATGCCGATAAGGCTTTCTTTATTGCGTTTTCGATGAGCAATGACTCGATGATTTCGCGTCCATACTGGTCTCGGTGTCCCTAAAGTTCCTCGATGCTTCTTTTGAGGAGTAACGAGAACTAAACGATTGACGAAGCACATTCCGTGGGAACAAAAAGGCGTCATTCAGTTCACTCTTTGTCTGTGCTTCGCCATTCGGTTCCTCAAGTCTGAACCGTCACGCAGTCGGCGCTTTAAAAAATGTCGCTACTTGTAGGACGCCGAGACAGTGCTCTGTCTCGGCGTAAGTGGTCGCACGGCGTTTAAGTGGGCTCGAGTTACATATCTCACCATTACAGTTTACTTCGGGTTAAAATTTCACCTAAAGTTTGCTCTTCATTTAGGTGTACTTGTCCATGTCGGCGTGATGAAGGCATTTAATATTTACTTTTGTTTGGTTCGACAAAAGTTTAGCGATTGACCGGTTAAATATATTAATCGCGATTAAAACATTAATTGATTTATCGGTATGTTAATTATCAGCTACCCAGCCCAACTAACTATGCTTAACTCCCTATGTTTCCCTCTTTGGACATTTGACAGACTCGTTTCCATGAGTCAGGGAATTTCATCATCCATAGACGCACCCACAGAAGCCGGTGAAGCAAACATCGACAAGTGCTGTGGCGGCGTCTGGTTTGCGCAAAGCCGACGTCAGGGAGAGAGCGCTATCAAAACCTGGAAGAGCGATGCCGCCACACAAGGTAGGTGTGGTAGGCGCGGTGTTTAAGAGTGTCCTTGCTATGTGGTGCTGGGGGTACGGAACGGCCACGGCTGCCTCGTTATAGCTAATAGTGTCCGCGATAGTACGTGCACTCTAAAAAAGTCCGTGCGTCTACTTTCCCGCACAGCACTCGGAGAGCCAATCATCGCAACTAACGGAGGCAGCTCAGTTAATGACGGTGCCGATACATAGGTTTAGACCAAAAAACGCAGTCTGAGTTGTGACATTAAGCAATGCAAGCGTGACGTTTTGCATTGCTTAATGTCAAAACTCAGACTCCGTTCTTTGGTCTAAACATATGTTTGCGCATCGCCATTCACTGAGCATGCCTCCGTAAGTGGCGGTGATTGGCTCTCCGAGTGTTGTGCGGGAAAGTGGACGCACGGGCTTTTTAGAGTGTCGAGTGACTGGGTATTCACTATGACTGAATGGAGTATCCTGCCCGTACTCACTTGTTAAAAACGATATACCTGAGTACCATTTCACTGTTTTCACTACGCCTCACTCATGCGAGAATTACTCATAATGCAGGCCTAAAACGGATAAAAATGGTAACGATTAAGGAGATTGAATTGCGTAAGTGGTTAATTCCATAACCGCTCATGCAATTACTGGTCCACACTTCGCTTCACCCCAACAAAGTTGTCACCGAAGTTCAGAAGTGTCCCATTACTGTCCTTAAAGCGGGAAATGCGAGAGATTTTTCGTGCACCACAGCACTCAACAGATGCCGGACGTACCCATTACCAACTGGGCTGAAGTAGGTGACGTAGTTGTCGTGGCTGTAGTTGTCGTAACGGTGGCGCTCGTCGTCGTGGGCTCTTCGGGTTGAGGGCAGCACACGATGGGCCGCAAACCGCGAAGTCCACAGAATATGGGAGACCTGAGCCTGCCCACGTCCTTCAGGGACTGGATGCATTCCTGGACTGGCATGCAGAGGCCGTCCACCGTCTCGGCCCGGCTCAGGTGCCTAGCACGACACGAGTCACGGCGCACTGGAGGTCGCGAAAGAAGGAGACAAAATAAAACCAAAAATAAACACCGTGACACAAAACTATACCAAAGTGTAACTGTTGCGGGAGTTAGTTGCCGGAGCATGGTACGGGGGAGACACGCAAGTATTGAAATGCCTAATATCGTTGGAAGTAACGTGTTACAAGTAATGACGTTACTCGTATTGCGTTAAGCCGCATCCCACTGCTTATACATCACACACAGGACACGATGACAGACGTATCGGTGGACATCCTTCAAGTACGTTCGAAGTATGCTTGTCTCATACATATGTGTCTTCAAACAAGTATTTTACGACCAATGTGACAGAACTGTCCTACCAGGAAAAAACTCGCCTCAGCCAGCGTTTGCAGACGGTCTTTTTGTAATCTATATTTGCAGTGTGACCGCGGTTTGAGGCACTTCAGTTACGTTCTAACATTCTCCTTGGAATTAGAATTGACTAACGATTAAATCAGTTTCGTTACCATCTTTCTAGATCGTCCAACAGATTGCTTCACCCGTTTCTCTCAATTAGAACTAGTCACATTTTTGGTTCCTTCGATGGGCTAACGTGCCATCAGGATTTCGATGTATTTCATGAATTCTATAAACAACTAATAAAAATATTAGGAAATCTGTCTCTCAACGTTTACTTGCCGTCGAAGTTTTCAACAGCGGCTTATCGATGCGACTAAACAGCGAAGTGTAAAGTAACGCCAAAGAAAAGGTCGTTAATCTTTGGAAGTAACGGTATCGGTATTTGATTAGATTCGCAGGACCTTAAGAAATCAGAGTAACACATTAATTTTTGAAGAACTACCGAGCAGCGCTATTTTGTTACTTGTTTTTGATAACGGGAATAACAGTGATGCCAAAAAACCAACCTATGTACAAAGCGAGGCAAGATAAACGCAATTGAGGCTTTCATTCGTTCTCGATAGTTATTCAATATTATGAAATTTCCTTATATCTTCTTGAAGCCGACATAACTCGGTAACGTGTAACGTTTCTTTTTCTTTCAAATTACCGAGTAACGCTATTCTCATACTTCAGTATCAAGCACAAACCTCTCGATCCGTCGACAGCCACCGAGTAGTCCAGGGAGAGCGAAAGCAGAAAAATCCAAACAGGTCTTTGGACGCACGCCATGTTGTTTGAGAGTCCGAACGACACGCGCTTCTAGCAGTACTCGCACCGGGAAGTTGTTCGACGGACCGACGCTGGTGAATATGAGTCAATAGCAATACTCTTTCTCAATTGCGCCATCGAGTTGTGGCGGTCTCGTCCTTGAGTAGGGTCCTCGCCGAATGCAAACGAGCGAGAGGTACTCGCTGCACTTTCCCCGTTTGGTGTTGGTGCGGAGTCAACAAGAATGCCTTCGAGAGGGAGATCTTTTTCTAGGCGCAGCGTCTGTAACAAGACTCTTAAACCGAATTCCCGATCTCACCGGACAAAACCTCGAAGGACAAAAGCTCATGGAATTGTTCACAGACCCGGTCAAGACGGTACCTTCCGCTTTTACTGTAAAGAAAAAAGAACTTAAAGAAACTCACTTGGAGAATTTTTTGAATGTGCTCAGGTAATATGAAGACTGCCCCCAATCCCCCTCCCCTACTTTACCTCAAAAAAGTTCAACCAATGAAAAAGCGTGTATACGCGAGGTTTGCGGGAGTTTGAAGATCAATACTTGAAATAGAGAAAAACAAATCCAAAAGAGGTACTCTCATCATGTACAAGAAAATACAAAAATAGATAATTATATACCTCTGATACATCGTAAGAGCACTATTGGCAAAACTTAGCCTGCTAAAAAATGCAGGCTCCGGTTTAGTCAAAATACACATTGATAAAATAAATGGTTATCCTGTAACCAAAGAGTGATCGTACCTCTGCAGCGCAAGCTTCTTTGGCTTCAGAACTTCCATCAAATCCAGTCCATTTTGGAGTTGCTCTGTGTGATGCAGCACCGATCGCGATTAAGCACTATAGGACCGGTCCCCTCGAAACAAGCAAGCTAATGAACAATATATTTTCGAACCGGAATAAGTAAAACTAAAATATTTGTAGTTATACGTGTTCAAAGAATATTGTTCTCGAACGGCTGTTGACATGTTCCTGTCGTGCATGCCCACAGTTTAGCCCGATTTACTCCTGCTAAACTTACGTCTCGGTTGCCCCCTCTCCCCTCCAAAAAAAAACAAAAACACACAAAAACATTAAGTTTTTGTTTGGGTCCGCCGGAAAACGGCACAGCTTTTCTTTTGTGAGCCTTTTTCCGGTGGGGATTTCGTCCGACGAGCTTGTGCCCGTTCACGTCTCTAACCCCCCATGGTATCGAGGTTAGGCCCGATACAGAGTAGGTGAGTGCCGATGTAGAGTGGAGCTTCGCGTTAGAACTCTAAACAGATAGTAGTAGTAACATCACATATATTTCCTTTTGGGAAAATCTCGTCTATCCGTAACATATTTAACTTAAGAATGGCTACATGAGAAGGGCTATATCACTAAGCCACATGATTCAAAATGGAACCGCCCTACTGAACTCGTGCTGACATTTCTTTGATAGAGCACGAGCGCACACTGTCTGTTGTCCCGTCGCTCAACCCACTCAGAAAATAATTGACTACAACACGCCTCGACGGAAAATCCTAACATTTCGCCTTCATGTCGAACTTTATAACATCACCGTATGATTAAAGTGTCGTGTCGCGTTGCCATTTATGATCCCCAGCGTGTGAACAATTGAACATAATAAACCACCAAAAGCATACATACGGACATGACAACATTGGGGTTGAAAATAAAACAAAACAGCGGGCCTTTTTCATTCTAAGGAACCTCGGATGACGGGGAAAGTAATAAAAATAAACTCTCATAAACCTGACACTTTGGCCTATAATAAAAGTTAAAAAAAAAACATTCACTCAATTTTACAAAAAAATGAGCTCCGTAACACAGAACTCCAGTGATAAGGGCTGGAAAGGTGCACATACACTATGTTTTAAAGCGCCGGGAGGAGACGCTGTTGTTTCGTCCCCGCGAATTCCCTTTCAAACGAGATAACAAACAATTCTCACTACAGCACTGCTCGTTCTTACGTTCATGAAATATTTTGTGACCAGTTCTTCAGGCGTTTAGCTAAAGGACAGGTTAGTGAGATAGATGTTGGATACTTTTATTACTCCCATAAAACGACCGATCCGCTGTATATGTTTAATTGCGCAGTGTAAGGACATTGCTAAATCCCCAAATTGGTAATTTCCGTAGAACTTCATCGTCCCAGGAATCTAGACATCAAGTCTCAGGAGGCCTGCCCAAACGGATCGAGAGGAACTTTCTTGGGGGCCCAGATACGGCCGCTCCTCTCTACTATATGCGGCTGGATGGCGCGTTGCTGATCTCTGAGACTGGCGCAAGTGAATTAACCATACATTCGATGCTTGTTCCGGAGGTCGGACGTCTGCTGAGCTTTTTATAGTGCATTCAGTCGACGTCTTGGTTCATGTTTTTTTGTATCTTTGGGTGGGTTTTACTAATCCCGTTTTTAATTAAATTTCTAAAGTAAGGCATTTGAACGTAGGACATATCCACACTTGATCAAATGTGAGTAACAAGCAGGCTCTCTTTAGATGACAAGAAACCATTCAGCGCCCTGAACCCTGTTCGAACTAGCACTCGGAAAAATTGAGAAGCCCGTCAAGTTTTCAATTCAGGGACAAGCAGCTTTTTCCGTGGCTTCGTACCTTTCTGTACACCAGCCAGGTCCCTAGTGGAGATAGGTGGATACGGCTTTTGTTTGTAAACAGAAAAATTGTATGTAACAAGCGCCATGAACGGCAAGATCCTGAATATTTTTGTGGTTGTTCTGGCAGTTCGTTAGTGTGGCTTGGGGTTCCTAATATGAAAAATGTCTACCCCCCCCCCCCAAAAAAAAAAAAAACTACCAGTAATATACAAACATTGTAAATGAATTTCTTACAGTTATCACGTTACAGTTCTGTCCAGGCGTCCGCCGCGGCTCAAAACGCTATCTCGAAGAAAATCAGTTCATAAACTCCAAATTTATTTTTTAAATATTTTGCACTCTTAAAGTGCGGGGTGCTTGTGACGAAAGGAAACCGTATTTTTTACGCGCGTAAATTGCCTACACATCGCAGAAAGCTGATACTCTGTGAGAATGTGACGCCATGCGGGTGTGTTAGAACGCAAAAGCTTGAGAACAAGATGTTACCTGGATCAAAAAGTAAAACAGGAAGACGAACTTTCACTTTGAAATAACATTATGGGCGCCTTTAGCATTTTGTTTCGAGGACAAAACCTTGTTTGCAAAAAAGAAAACAATATTTATCTTTCTTTCTGCCAAATTGTTCTAACTAATATAAATGTCACATGCGTCCAGAATGTCAATTATTGTTCTAACCGTATTAGGCTTATATCCATGTCGGATGATAGACAAATTTCGCCTTCATTTTTTATTCGTTGGTCCAGGCTACGTCATGTTGTTAAACTTTTCCGCTCTATCACCACCCATAGCGTCAATATCTCACGAAATTTCAGCCATGTGTGGGTCTTCACACCCGAAACGGTTCCTTTATGACTTTCCAACAATACACATCTTGCAAGATCGAAGCGAGCATACCGACGTAGTGCCTCCCAAACCATCTTGGGAACTCATTGGTCACGTTTTCGGTTTCGCTTTGCCAACCTCAATGTACGACATCCCGTCACGACCAAATAGAGTGCATGCATTTTCGAATATGCGACCTTCCATACATTTAAGATACTGTAGCTGTCGCCTAGCAATACGGATAGAATGCTGGAACACGTTTTTTGGGGGAGAGCACCCGACGTGCCAGAGTCTGTGCGCATGTAAACACAGGAAGAAATGTCCTTCGCTGATCATACGCTCAATCTTTTCAATGTCCATCTATAGGCTTCTCAAATGATCTTTTAGTGGTTTCCAGGCCGCCAGAAAGGTATGGGTCGAGGCCGGCCGTACTCCTGCTCCTCGCTAAGTGTAGGCAGGTCCTTCTTGGGAGTCCGTGCTTCAACGAAGGCTCTCACGAAGAGAAATGGGAGCAATGCAAGCGAGCGCTGAGTTTTGTTTCATGCACTGCTGAGATCCACTACTTCGCCAACAGGGTAATGTTGGTCGAAACCATGTCACTCCTCTTCATGGCCAAATAGGTGCAAAAATGCAACGCGCGCAGTGTTGCATACAAATATTTTTGGAAGAAATGTATCGAAGGAATCGATCCTAAAAACTGCATTGCGTGTATTAAATGTAGGGTTTCGTATTTTCGGTGTTAATGTTTGAGTAAAATTAGGAAGGTGTTTTTTAGAGTTTTTTTTTTTAGATGGAAACTCGGGGTTTGGCGGAGTTTATTTTTGTTGGATTCCCAGTTCTCCGCAATTCGGAGCTAATTTCACTATTCTTATTTTTTTAAATAAAAGTAAATAAACTCTTGACAAATAATGTACACTAAATTCAAAAAGGAAATAACCGGTATCGAAATATATATCTGTTGCTGCCTTTGGCGTTGATGCCCATGTGATTGGCAGTAGTAATTGTCCCACAAAGAAGCTTGAAAACAAGCTTTCATTTAATAAACGTAAGTACTTTGATATAGGCAAACTTCTGGGCACATGAAACCTTCAGTAGATCTCATCGTCCTCTGAAATCTACAGTTGCACATCTTTTTTATTTATTTATTTATTTATTTATACTACTGGTCCTTGTTCAGGACCATTGTAGGAATGGTTACATTCATGAGGTCACAAAATAGCCATCAAACAAACAAACAAACGAACAAACACAAGAACCAAATGACACTAATATGTCACGAAAGGAAAAACATGCAAGCAAATACAAACAAAATCTTCACTCAACATTGAAATGTTTTCGCACAGAATCAAGAAATGAGATTAGGGAACTAGAGCTCGTTATTTCACCGGGTAAGTTATTCCAATCTTTGAAAGTACGAGGAAAAAATGAGTATTGGAAAACCTTATTTCGCGGCAACGGCTCAATGATATAATACGGATGTTGGCTACGTGTATTGGAGCGTGAAGAAAATGATATATACTTGTTTCTATCGATGTTGATCATGCCATGAATTATCTGGAAGAGCAGTTTCAACCTGTTAATAGTATTTCTCGTGCTAAGGGTTGATAATTGTGCTTTATTAAGTAACTCACTAACTGAAGCCTGCCTGTTATATACCCCGTAAATGAATCTAACCGCTTTTCTTTGTACCATTTCCAGCCTATTGATGTCTTTTTTTGTGTAAGGGTCCCATATGACACTCGCGTATTCCAAGATAGGAAGAACAAAAGTTTTGTACGCCAATAGTTTTGTATCCGGAGCTGCCTGCCGTAATTTGCGTCTCATAACCCATAGTTTTCTAGATGCTTTATCTCTAACCGCGCTGATATGTTTATCCCATTTTAAATTGTGTGTTATATGTAGTCCTAAATAAGTATATTCATTAACCCGGATCAGTGCTTGGTTATCTATGTGGTATGTGAAAAGTGAGGGGTGCTTCTTATGGGTGATGGACATAAATACAGTTTTTTCTTTGTTAAGAACCATTTGCCAATCTTTGCACCATTTTGATATTTCCTGAAGGCTATTATTTAGGATGAGGTGATCATCGGGACTTTTGATTTCATGATATAAAATGCAGTCATCAGCATACAATCCTATGTTTACTCTGATATTAGTAGCTATATCATTGATAAATATCAAGAAAAGCAGTGGCCCCAAAACTGACCTCTGTGGTACTCCGGATTCTACATTTGCTATGGAAGATGCAGTTTGGTTAAGCATTACATATTGTCCCCTCCCCGACAGGAAGTCCTGAATCCAGTTTACGATTTGATCGTTTTTTAACATCGCACGTAATTTTAATAAAATCTTTGGATGGGAAACCTTGTCAAAGGCCTTTGAAAAGTCAAGGTAGATTACATCAACTTGGCTTCGGCGATTAATAACTGAAGAAAAATTATGCACTGTTCCAACTAATTGAGATATTGTCGAGTATCCGGCTCTAAAACCATGCTGTACATTCGATAGGAGATTATGCTCCGTGAGGTAGGCAACTATATGTTTAGCAATAATATGTTGGAGTAATTTACAACTGATACATGTCAAAGAAATGGGACGATAGTTAACTGCTATCCGAGGGTCACCCGATTTATATATGGGTTTAACGATTGCTAGCTTCCAGTCTGCAGGTAATCTCGAAGTGGCCACTGACGTTTTAAAAATGACAAACAAATATTTTGAAACCCATTCCGCATAGCGTTTAAGAAACATATTGGGGATCTCATCCGGGCCGCTGCTTTTCTTTACATCATAGTTTAGTAATAATGACAAGATACCTGCCTCATTGATAGTAATGTTCTGGAGACCGGGTAGCTGAGATTGGACGTCGTAGTTAGGAACAATGTTATTATCTCTTGTAAACACGGAATAAAATTGGTCACTAAAAATGGTAGCGATTTTAAATTCGTCATCAATTACACAACCGTCAACAACAAGGGATGAACATTTTTTGTCTTTGAAAGTACTTATGTGCCGCCAAAATTTTTGTGGTGCTGTTTTTATGAATGACGAGAGGCAGACATTATAATACCATTGTTTTGATTCGCGTACTACCTGTTTAAGTTTCTTGCTACAAGCAAGATAGCTTTCTCTGGCGGATAGAAGGCCGGATCGCTTCCAAGATTTCTGCAGTCTGTTCACTTTCCTTTTTATATGTATCACGCTTCTCGTGATCCATGGGTTATGTTTGCTTATTTTTTTATTTCGGTAAGGAACATATTTTGAAACGCATCGAGTAACAATAGCAACAAAACGATTCCATAACTGATCCACACAGTCCGGTGTTGCTGATAAGGATACAAAGTCATCGTACTCAAAAGCCAGTTCGTCCATGATAGCGTTATCGTCGGCATTATCGAAGTTCAATACTTTAATCTTCTTCTCCGCGGAGGGCGCAATCTTATTAAACAAAGTAAGTAATACTGCCTTGTGATCAGACAGCCCTTCAACAACTTCACATTCATAGCCGTCAGCACTAGCACCAGCAGACAAAAAGATCAGGTCTAGGATTGACCTGCAATCTCCCACTACTCTCGTGTCACTGTCAACAACCTGACATAAATTAAAAGAAAAAGCAATATCTGTTAGTTCAGCGCAGTTTTCAGCATCAGTACTTCCGTGCGTTAGGCAGGCCCAATTAATATCTGGCAAATTAAAATCCCCGCCTATTATGACTTTCTTTTTTCTGTCGATATTTTACCAAGGCACATTTTTAGTTCTTCCAAAACCAAGACAGGAGAATTAGGCGGCCTATATATGGATGCCACAACGTAGGATGAATTTTCAAATTCAACACTGCACCACACTGACTCATTAGTGTTGTTGAAATGGAGCTGCCGGTACGGGATACCAGATTTCAATATAATTGCTACACCTTTTCCTCGTGATCCCCGATCTTTACGTATAATATTATAACCCGGCGGCACAATCTCCGAATCGTGAATCTCGTCATTGAGCCAAGTTTCTGTCAAAATCAATATGTGTGGGCAGTACGTGAGTAAAAGATGTTCAAGTGCAATTACTTTATTCACGATGCTACGGGCGTTGATGTTCATGACTATTAACGGACTTTGATTACGTTTTCGTGGTTGTCATTGCTCATCCCGAGACCGGAGATGTACTCTCTCCCCTTTACTTTCGTCCCAGCGATAAACTTTATCACCTATAATCAATTTATCGAAACTGAGTTTTACTTTCTTGTTAGCTGCCCTATCTTCTGCTGAACTGGCCCACAATTTCTTTCGTAGTTCCTGAACATGGCTAGAATAATCATCCGATATTGAAATGTCGGAGCCTTTTAGTTTCCGCGCATTATTAAATATCGAAACCTTTTCCCTGTAATCGAGCAGCTTTAAAATAACCGGCCTAGGTCTTTCACCGCCCTTCTTTCCCAATCTATGGCACCTCTCGATACCTGTGACGGAAATGCCCAGCTTCAATGTTATAAAAACAACCCGTCCTTCGTCTGAAAATGAGAAGCACAAATGGTATGGTAAAAAATGGAAAGCGGAAGAGCCTTTGTCGTGGTCCAGAAGTTCATTGGCCCATTGTACTGTACAACCCTTGACGAGATTAACGGAAAATTCCATTTTGTTAATAATAAAAAAAGTTTATTATTTTCTTTAGCACCACTATCTCTGTGCTTTGACGAACTTATAGTCTCGTAATTATTGCCTCATCTAATATAAGTAAAGACCTGCGGACATTCATTTTCTATTTTTTTAGCATTGTATATCGCTTCAGTGTTGTCATATTTTTGTTGTTCAGTGCGATTCATATGTGCTGTCTTTGCTTCTTTTTGAGTGGGATTGTCTAGACTTACCGGCATCACCCTATTGAAAAAACCAGCTTAGGCTGGTTCCAGCTTCACGCTGGGTTATTATCCCAGCATACCCAGTTTGGCATGTTGGTCATGCTGGCTGAACTGGTCAAGCTGGTGGACGTCCACACCAGTTTAACCAGTTTAAATTAACACACAGGATAAACAAACCAAACTGTTCAGAACAGTCAACTCGGCAACACATTTATTATTTTCGTACTCGCGGCCTGCTCACATCAGCTACACATCCTCGGCGCTGACACAGTACTAACCGGCGAAGAGACAGTGGTTCTCGGTGCAAAACAAAGTATGTTACTAAAACTAGATTGCTTATCTCTCAACACGAAAAATACTAGACACACGCCAAAAACAGGCAATAAAATAGAAAATACTACACGGATGAGAGAAGCGAACCTGGGTATCGTCAGTGATGAGGGCGAAGCGGCCTCTTGCGTAGTCGGCAGAGGCGAGGAAATCCGTGTGGCTCGGATGGCATTGGCAACATTCCTCGGCACCACCATCATTCACGAGCACACACACGCTCGAAGACATGAACACTCGGGACGTCCGACCTCTTTCCATGTTCAACGGACTGCCGCTCGCTGTGTCCTCAAAACCTGGTTAGCTCGCACCGCCGTCCAAGTTCACATTAACTGAAGAGCGTGTTGGTAACAATGATTGGCAACAGAAAGAATAAAACAAACTCCTGACAGGAAAGAAATGTTCGTTGTCCCTTGTGCGGAGTTTGTTTTATTCTTTCTGTTGCCAGCCGTCCAAGTAGTCTCCTAAAAGAGCACACTGCCATCTCTTCGAAATAAACCTTTTGTAGAAACATCTGTTCGAATTCAAGGCTTGGGGAGGGTTGTGCATTGAGTAGAGAGAAAAGGGGCCAGTGGGTGGGTATTTGAGTTCCATTCATTCGCGTTTGAAGGATGAAACACCTGTAGAGACAAACAAATTGCTGAACGCGGATCCCGTAACGTGAAACGCATCGACAGCTGAGGTATGACGTCGGAGCCACTAAGGTTTCATTTCGGAGCAGATGGACTCAATGAACGGTAAATGTGCGAGTGCGCACTATCGAGTCCGCATAGGCGTTTCGTATTAAACCGCGTAACACACCTGGCGAATATTTCATAGAGTTTTGAAACCAATGAGGGTGTATTAAGTAGAGAGCACTTTGTGAACCCGTTATAGAGTTTTATTTGGCACCATCTAAGACTGCCTTATGGTAGTTGAAGAACACATCGAAATTGCGCTTCGAAGATTGAAATTGAGGAAACGACGAAACCTCATGTGTAGGCATAAAACGTTCCCTGGCGTTGGTGTGGCTTGCTGAACTTCTTATGCAATGTTATTGAGCGCAAACTAACACTGCCTTACGGTCACTGAAAAACACTTCCAAGAACTGAGAGGACGCTTAACTTCTCCTTTAAGGGTGGAACTCGATAGCGTCATCGAGCCCCGTTTGCATCGCTTTATTCGCTTGCCACGCTCTTCCTGCCGGTGAGCAGGAGGTGCGGCGGAGATGGCCTGATCAGTAGCGTGTCTGACTCGCAACCGAAAAACTTTAATTCGAATCCCGGTAAAAAAATTAAAAATTTTGCCTTAGCCCAAACAAACTACCTTTTAAAGTGAACTCATATGAGACATACGGCCACCTTTAATTCGCATTGCATGTCATGCTTTTATTCACTTTCATTGTACGCTTGACGTCACGTTTCGCTTCAACGAGTGGGTTGTTTGAAATTCCCGCGCGACGTCATATACTGTGACGGCATGGCCCTATCGACTAATCAGGATTTTCCCGTCGCAACGCCACCGACGCCGAAACCGGCTTTTCTGCGACACGAGCTCGCGTTAAAATCTCACGCACTAAAGTTTCAAGCGCGTAGCTCCACCCAATTTCACGCCCATGGTTTCGCCGGCCTAACACCCACCTAGCTTTATTGGTTTTATCGCCCGAGAACCTTTCTGGCATAATTTGCGAAAACGCTTTTTTCTACTCTTTCTATTATCAGCAGTCTGATGTATGTTTCTACTTGCGGTCATGGTGTCACATGACGACGTATTGTCACGTGACGTTCCAGTGGAAGTGACGTCATGACATCACGTGACTCAAGGTGTCACCTGACGTCGTTAGGTAGCGTGGCCTCACTATGCAACTTGACCTGACAATGTCCCGTCATGGTGTAAGTTGACGCAAGGTTAACAGGTGACGTGATGCGCGGCGTGACGTCAGAGTCGTGCCAAGTGACTTGACATTCACGGCGTGACGTAATTGTGGAATCTTTTGGCGGAGTGCCGAAAATGGCCCGCGTCGATATGGAGCGCGGTCCACGGTGCGAAATTCGCGAAGTGTGCCACTAACAGCTATCACTGTAAAACACACAATAAAAGTCCTCTAAAAATCCGAAGTCGTGAAAATCGTTTAGTGGTAATTTCGACAACCGAATGTATAGCCCAGTGCCCGCTCTGTTCCATGGGCACCGCCATCTTTGTTCATGCTGACGCCATGACAGAGGTTGAGGGGTGGGGGAGGTGGCCTGGACTTTTGCAAGATTCCGATTTTTTTAGAAACCTTCACATATATCGTAGTGCAAGAACGTTATAAATTCATAGTCACGAAGCTTCAAGAACACCACCCATACCAAGAGTGGTGTAAAAAGTTAAAAACCTTATTTTATGCGCAGCCCTCCCTTGACAAGAGCCTGCGTTTGAGAATAATATTTCCCATCTTTCTCCCGGGGGTGAGGATTTCGGACACTGGTCCATCTATAGCCTGCAGGTAAATCGCAAACACAATTTTTTTAACAACCATCTTTGCATTTTATGTATTAAAAGTATATACCCGTCTTTTATGCTTTGTTTTTTTAAAGGTGTAGAGTCTTTTTATGATCAAAACTTTGTGCGATTTTCAGCTTGTTTTGGCACATATTTTACATCTTTGAGATATCTCATAATGTAAACTCTTAGACGGGGAGAATAAATGCAGAAAATTCATATTGAACTGCGTTCATACATTTGTCTCTGAGTTCGAGGGCTACGTTACGCAAAATTATTTTTGGCACGTAATTTTGATGAGGGGCCGAGTAGTCCTATATCAGAAGTCCTTGACCAGGCCTATTTGATTGTCGGGCAGCACTTCAGTCATTTTGTTTAAAATCCAATCTCTATACGTAGAAACCCTGGCATACACTCCAGGGAAGTTTGGTGATCCGCAGCCCACACCAAAGGAAACGACTCCGATGACTTCGAGGACTTTTTGGCCGTTCCGTGTGGTTTCAGTCACCAGGGGTCCACCGGAATCCTGCTGCAATTAAATATAAAAGAAGAATGAGTTGTGGCGTTTTCTGGAGCAACTTACATGGGATAAGCTATTTATTACCTCGCATTAACGTGTGTCTTGGGTCTTGTTTTTCAAGACAGCTAGAATTTCGCTCCTGGTGTAATTCAATGTAGTGGAGTGGCGAGCCCTTAGAGTGCAGCTCACTGGACCTTCAAATGTCGTCTTTATTATGCTCCGGTTCACTAAAAAGGCAAGCGTAGCAGAAGCTACGCTCGCCCTTTCAGAATTTGTACAATGACTGTTACATCGTAGGATCACTAGCATTTAGTTCTTTGCACACATTAAATTCACTCCTGATTGGGCCGAAGTAATGAACCTCTTTTCCAGTAGCCTTTTGAGCACGCGCTTACTCTTGCTCCCAGTGCGTTGCCACCATTATCGAAGGGCAGCCACGCTGTTGTACAAATCCTTTCATTTGATTCCATTTTATTTGATTTGATGCGGTCATTTTAAGTAGCAGCTAAGTAACCAATGTTAGTTTCAGTTGTGTTGTGATCGTGTTCATCATGTTTCCCTCCAGTGTGCCGGGACTGCGCGGCTGGGCTGTTTCTATATATATCGTCCGACATCACTCGTGACCCAGCTAAGCCTAAGAGACATGACAGTTTTTCTGTTTTAACGACTTCGAGGAACGCCATGTAGTGACACCACACAGTAATACAGTTATTTCGCTCTTGGTTGTTCACATGTAAGGGGGAATGAGAACTGGTGAATCGTTTATTCTTCGCATCCTGTCGGTCATGATTCACATCAATCAACAACGAAATAAGTAGATTGCGGCTGTTAGCCTCGTGAATCCACAGGTACGGTGAACTGGATCCGAGGTTCGGTTTAGCAGCCGAGGAACAGGCTCGAATTCGCAACACGTTTGGAGAATGAGTCAATCATGTCTTTAGGCTTTGAGTTATGACATTTTTTGAGAGGAAAGCGCAAGGAAAGTGTAATATTCGCGTAGGCAGAAAGACTACCGCCGAATACTTCGCATTTATTCTGGTCCGGCCGTTGCGACCGGTCGGCAGATCGAGAGCTCGCGAGTGCGCGCGTTCAGTGAGTGCGCGCGTGCTGTGTGCTGTGTCTGCTGTGTCAGCATCGTCGTCCTCCAGCACAGTGTTCCAACACGGGTATAACACTTCTCCCCCCTAGAGAGAGTCACCATGTTGCTGAGGCAGCCGTCTTGGGCGTAGCGATCTCGATGATGCAGGCACGATGCGTGAGTCGGGATGTGTAACAGTCTCTGGGCCTGCAGCATCTCGTGCAGAGTTTGTGCGCTCACTATTGATCGCAATAGTCCACTGCGGTAGAAGACCCGGAGCCGGCTTCACACTAATATCCGTCGAAGAGGTCTCGGCCCCCGGATATTCTGCTTGTTTCTCCATTCGTTTGCTAATGTGGTCCTCGTGCCGTCGAACTGTACCTCGCTCGGTAGCGACCAGCCAAGAACGCGATCCAATTCTCTTTGTGACTGTTCCTGGCATCCAGTGTGGTGTTCCTGTAAATTTTTTTACAAAGACGTCTTGGCCTACCGCGAGGCTCCTCGGAGACAAAGACTGTTGCTCCTTCGTTTCTTCCGTGTTCCCCCTTTGCTCGGTTTCGAGGCGACCCAGGCGAGTGATCGCAGTTGTTAACTCTCGACCGAACATCATCATCGCTGGCGTCTTCCCTGTAGTCACACTTGCGGTGGTGTGCTGCTTGAGGAGAAACCGGACGATCCTGCATGCCAGCGTTCCTGTTTTATCTTTGGCCAGTGCACGCTTCGTTTCTTGCACCATTCTCTCGGCCTGACCGTTGGTGGCAGGATGGTATGGCGCACTTGTTCTGTGCTTAATTTCGTTTTTCTTAAAGAACTCGGCTGTCTCTTGTGATACGAACGATGTTCCATTATCCGTAACCATCTTCTCCGGCAGTCCAAACGTTGCGAATAAATTTCGGAACTGTTCGATTACTGAACTTGATTGTATGTTCTTCATTTGGCGTACCTCCAGCCACTTGCTGTAGGCGTCCACGACAATTAAGAACATTTTACCTTCCAGAGGGCCGGCAAAATCAGCGTGGATGATTTCCCATGGCTGGGATGCACGGTGCCAGTCTGGAACAGGTACTATGAGGTGGGGATCGCTGGTGTTCCAGACAAGTGACGCAGGATCTTGCCTTTCGCTCGATGTCCTTGTCTATACCCGGCCACCACACGTGGCCGCGTGGAGCGCTCTTCATTGTAACCATGCCTCTGTGGCCAGCGTGCAACAACTCCAATACTCAGAGATCTGCATGCGCTGGGGGCTACTATCCTTGTACCACGAATAAGGCATTGGTTGACTGTTGACAGCTCATTGAAGATGCTCTTGTACGGACGATAGTCTTCGCCCTTCAGCTTTGCGGTTTTCCTTCTTGAACGGCTCTGTAGACGCGAGTCAGGATATCGTCTTGCTCTGTCAATGCTGCGATGCGTTCTGGTGACAAATTCGAAATCGGAGAGCATGCCAGCATTAGCACATCTCCAGGTATGCACGGTTCGTCTACATTGGCTGGTAATGGTAACCGGCTGAGCGCATCAGCGTTCTGGTGGCATACTCCTCGCCTGTACACCAGGGTGTAATCATACGCGCTCAACTTGACGCATCGTCTTGTCATTCTTGGGGATGAACATATGTGGAATCG
>JAZHYW010039013.1:0-15006 GCA_037355805.1 Ixodes ricinus | reverse complement strand
GTACGCTGGTATGAATACGGGAAGCATACAAAACGCACAGTAATGTTTTGTACTCTTGTATGTTATTTCGACTATTTTTTAGTTCAAAGGAAAATAATTTTGTATTTTTTGTTTATTGAGGCAAAAATGCCAAACATCGTCTCTTCGACAATCCGGTGACATCTTCAGAGGCTTGTCACTCATGAGTTATTATATTTGTCGCTTACCAAATACTATGCGGGTGTAGCCCTATACATGGGCTATCGACGGGCATAAGTTTATTTTATTTTATTTTCACAGAAATATTTATATAAAATTTGAAATATCGTTGAAAATGAAATCAACCGATATTTTGAACACACTTTGTCAAAAAAATGCCATTTTTTATTTCGTTCAATTTTTTTATTATTGCTTCCGATCATATGAACTTTCAATTGGCTTGATGCGATTTCCCCCTTTTTTGTTGTATCTTCTCTAGAAGTGATCAAATTCGCTCCCACGTGACAATGCGGTGACAACTTCAGAGCCTTGTAACTCATGAGTTATTTTATTTGTCGCTTACCAAATACTATGCGGGTGTAGCCCTATACATGGAATATCAACGGGCATAAGTTTAGTTTATTTTATTTTCACAGAAATTTTTTATATAAAATTTGAAATATCGTCGAAAATTAAATTAACCGATATTTTGAACCCACTTTATCGAAAAAGGCCATTTTTTGTTTCGTTCAATTTTCTTTATTATTGCTGCCGATCATATGAGCTTTCAATTGGCTTGATGGGATTTCCCCCTTTTTTGTTGTATCTTCTCCTAGAAATGATCGAAATCGCTCCCACTTTCTCAGAATGGCCAAACTCAGTTTCCGCAGGTTGGCTTCGCTGCAAAGACTATACTGCTTGTGTGTGTGTTCAAATGCAGCGGGTAAACACATTTTGATTGAGAACACTCGTGCTTGGCTACATATTGTATTTTCTTAATTTTTCATGATGGCAACTGACATTCCTTAGTCCGATTGTTAGCGGTGCAGCGGATGTTCCATTACCTTTATTTATTCCCAAACCAAAGCAATATGTGCCTCAGCCAAGGCAAATCTACCGTAGCTACCTAAAATACAATCGTCAAATCGCTTTTGCATATTCCCAAAGGCTGTAAAATCTTTGCATTAAGCTTGGTGCGACAAAGTGGAGAAACAAAAGTCTACAGAGACATTGAGTGACTGCTTTCGCTGCCTTCTGTGCATGTGGGAATCGTTGCTTCTTGGCATCAGAGATATCGATCAGCCTTGAACAAAACCCTACACTTTTATTTTTAACTGCACACACTCGTTCGAAACAGAAGGGCCACCGTCTCGGATTCACCACTCGCTCGCTTTGGCTCCAGTTTTCGTTCTGTCCGTCTCGACCGCTGCGGTACAAAGTTCAGCTCGCCCCCGCGCTCGATGGTCTCCGCAGAGGCAAGCCGATGCCGTTCTCAAAAAGTTCCAATATTGCGTTGCTGGTGAACTGGACTATTAAAGCACAACAACATATTATTTTACAAGTGCATCCTAAATATATTAGCGTTAATTATTAAAAGTGTCTATTTTATTGCCAATTGGTGTTTGTGTTCTGTAAAAAATTGTCTTCGGTTCATGTAAACTCAGTCCGTTTTCCTCACTTTTTTTGCAAACAGCTTTTTCCTTTTAAAAAATGGGTATGTGATATTACATATTTTTTATATACACGCTGACAATAAAGAACAGGCAATTACATGGTTATTTGATCGCACGATACAAGACACATCATGGATTGGCGCCCATGCCGGATGCTTCCTGGGTGTAACGGAGATTGGCCTATAGCGCGAAGGGCCGGCTGTGCTGTACGTGCCTTACAAGCTGTGTATAGCACAGATATATGACTGGCCTGGCTACATGAAGAGCTCGTTCCGCTTTCTCCGCCCTTTGTGCCCTGGCTTTAGACATCGGATAATGCAACATCCGCTGCACCGCTAGCTGTCAGACTAAGGAATGTCAGTTGCCATCATTAAAAATTAAGAAAGTACAATATGTAGCCAAGCACGAGTGTTCTCAATCAAAATGAATTTACCCGCTGTATTTGAACACACAATAGCAGTATAGTCTTTGCAGCGAAGCCGACCTGCGGGAACGGGAGTTTGGCCGTTCTGAAAGTAAGAGCGATTTCCGATCATTTCTAGAGAAAATACAACAAAAAAGTGAAAGCCGTTTACAACTCCCTGTAACGCCGAATTAGAGCGCAGCTCTTGAGGAGGAGGAGGAGGGTACGGGGGGGGGCAAGTGACCTCGGGGAAGGGGGAAGGGGTCGCATAGCCTCAGGGGGGTCACTTGACGTCACTGATGACGTCATCAATGATGATGACGATGCAGATGCCGATGACGTCATCAGTGACGTCACTGATGACGTCATCAGTGATGATGAAGTTGACGATGCGGATGCCGATGACGTCATCAGTGACGTCAGTGATGACGTCATCGGCATCGTCATCGTCATCATCATCACGTGACCTCGGGGTCACGTGACCTGGGGTCACGTGACCCTGGGGGTCACGTGACCTCGGGCGGTTACGGCGACGGCGACGCCGACGGCGACGGCGACGGCGACGCCGCTCAAGCCGGAAACGGGCGCCAAGAGCTGCGCTCTAAAGAGGAAATCCCATCGAGACAATTGAAAGTTGATATGATCGGCAGCAATAACAAAAAAAAAAATTGAACGAAGAGAAAAAATGGCCTTTTTCGATAAAGTGGGTTCAAAATATCGGTTAATTACATTTTCGACGATATTTCAAATTTTATATAAAAAATTCCGGGAAAATAAAATAAACTAAACTTATGCCCGTCGATAGCCCATGTATAGGGCTACACCCGCATAGTATTTGGTAAGCGACAAATATAATAACTCATGAGTTACAAGGCTCTGAAAATGTCACCGGATTGTCGAAGAGACGATGTTCGGCATTTTTACCTCAATAAACAAAAATACAAAATTATTTTCCTTTGAACTAAGAAATAGTCGAAATAACATACGAGAGCACAAATAATTACTGTGAGTTTTGTATGCTTCCCGTATTCATACCAACGTGCAGAACTGGGTAGAAAAATCACAGTGTAAAAATGAGATTTTCACCCTGCTCCACTCAATAATTTTTTGTGAAACAAAATATTTTTCAAAAAAGTTTTGAAAAGCGGTTTTGTTCTTTTCAGAAATGGGGCAATTACATATATTTGTTTCGAAAAAAAATCGAAAGATTTACCCCGACAAGCGTGTTCGATTTCAAATGAAACCACCCATCTATATTGGAGACATCATTTTAAGTCGCACCACTCGCTGCCTAGAGCACTGTAAAACAGGTTTGGCTGAATTTTGAATTAGGATATAAATGCCATAATAAGCAAGCCTTTATTCTCTATTCTCACATAACTCCAACCCTCCTCGTTTCCTACTGCACTCTGCATCGGTGTAACTTGACGTGCAACGAATGCTACGACTCTCTCTAACCAATCAGAGCGACTGAGCAAAGCACGTGACAGCTCTCCGCAGGGGGGTGTACTCTGGCAATACGTGGTCTCGCATCCCTCGCTCCAACGTTCTGATTGTCACGTCGAATCGTAGCTTTCACGGTTTGTGAACTTCTGATGAAACGGAACAGAACTAAACAGAACGAACTCCACACTCCGACTAGGGAGGAGAGGGAAGGGGGGCAGAGGAGGGGAGGGGGGGGCAGAAAAGAGAGGGACGACAGCCCTGTGCCTGCGGCGCATCCAGCAAAAATAACGAGCGGCTTTCTCGGGTATCAATCTTATCTGGGAAAGCCTTCCCGCCTGCCAGAGTGCCTGTCTATTTTGATCTTGAAGCAAAGCAGGAAGAAGCTGCCGCCGTTTAAGAAGCCAAGTTTACACACTGCCTTTTCTCTTTTTCGTTCTTTTTTTCTGTCGTTCTTTTTAATTTAAGCATTTCTTGGCGAGATAGGCATGTAAAACAGAACAAAAACAAAAAAGAAGAGAAACGTCACTTTGACGCTGCAGGACAGTGACACGCCACATCCCAGACGTCAGTTTGTGTGCGTCAACAAGCATCCGTTTCACGTTATGTTATAGGCGTCTCATCTTTGCTACCAATGCTGAGCAGTTCATCAGTTCCACACCTCTCTACTATAATAATCAATTCCTTTCTTTTTCATTTCAAAGACAATAAGAGCAAAGTAAGAGTGGATACCACCGTGACGATGATATCCGTTCTTATTGTTCTGCAGAGATGTTCAACATTCATTTTGTTGCTTGAACGTTTGAGCGACGGAAAGATAGTCTGTATCGAGGTACGGCCACTTGTGTTTCCGATGTCACATGACATTTAGCGAAAAGTGCTGATCTGGGGTTTTAACGGTGAATCACAATGCAATGATTACGTGAATGCGAGCCGATATACAGAGTACGATGAGAAAGCGAAACCCTGTTTTCGGCCGCGTAAACAAACTACGCATTGCAGAAAGCTGGAACTCCACAGAATGTGGCTCTTACAAGGTTTCAATTTTGATTCGGAAAACTTTTTTAAAGGGCGTGAGAGTTAGGCGAGTTTTGCCTTTTATCGTGTATTTGAATTTGTTAGAAGGTAGTGTTTTTTTTTTTTTTAGATATTAGTCGATCAATTTTTACGTTTTTTTACCCAATTTAGATACTGCGCATACGAAGCACCCCAAGCCCTGCCCACAATGGCGCATGGAAGAGTGACGTCGTCGCTTCATTCATGTCGTCACAATTTCGACAGCGACCCGCCAGTCTTGGTGGGTGCGCCGACGACACGACGACACAAGTGACGACGTGATCTAAACGACTACGTCACTCTTCCATGCGCCATTCTGGGCAGGGCTTGAGGCGCTCTCTTGTGCGCGCAATATCTAAATCGGGCAACAAAAAAAAAAAACGCAGAAATTTGTTGATTTATATTTAATAAAACTATTACCTTTTTGCAAATTTTTTGTATTTATCTGGCCTTTAATAGTAATTGCCGTAAATACTGCATTTCCAACATGACACCTAAAACTAAGAAAAAAAATTAAGTAAAAAAATTCTTAATTAGTCAACCTACAGAAAAATATCTATATCTATACTTTTTAATTAAATTTAAACACCCTGTGCATAGCTGCGTTGCTACCATGCGAAAGTTTGCGAGCATGACGTCACTATAAATCAAGAAAGAAAACAACTTTTTTTTATTAACTGACGTTGTACTATCGGTCTTGTAATTGGCAAACCAAGGAATGGTATTGTAAACGGCTGTGGCATTTATTTCCGTGGGAAAGGCCTCTCACTAACAAAGACAATCTTGTTTTCTGTGTTGATGACAAGATCTTTTCGCGGAAATCACTATCACAGGTGCCCACGATGCCATATCTTGGTTTGACGAATTTTAGGCCTAGGTAAAAATCAGCTCATTAAAAACTTATTTTTTTTCTGTTTTACCTTTCGGTTTAGGTGATGTCGCGCTCTCAAACTTTCGCATTCGGTATACAACATCGCTTGCGTCACGTTCACGCGGAGTTTGAGTGTTCTGCTGTGCGTCGTTCATTTATTCGGAACGAGAGTCGGGGTTCTATTTTTTCCGTCAAACTCTAGATTATTGTCCAAATAGAAACTGTCAAGAGTTGCCAAAAATAGTACCTGGGGTGCAGCAGGCGTGAGCTCTCGTTCGAATGCTCTCGCAAGGCCACGGCACGCCGCGCGGCACAAAATGAATGAAATGACAGCGTTATCCAGGCGAAGGGCAGCGCAAAACGGGGACAAAAATTGCAGTTTTATTGCTCTACTCGTCCGAGGCACCTAAAGTGAGCAGCTGCTTTTGAACCTGGAGTGTTTCGGCGCAGAGATACACAATATCATTCGTAAAAACGAAAAACAAAGAAGAGCTTTATTGCTTGGAGCGCGTCAGGTGTTCATATCATACAACTGCCTCTGATGAAAGAAACTGCAATTGAATCTCCCGCGCAACGGACAGTTACGTCTGAGGTAATGGATACAAAAATATTGCTCGTTTCAGTCAACTGCCTCCGATGAAAAAACGGCAATTAAATTTTACGCGCCACGAACTTTAATCTAGACCTAATGCCGGAGGAGTGTTAATTTCACTCAACTGTCTCTGATGAGAAAAAAAAACTGCAATTGAATGTTACGTGCCACTTACAGGTTGCGCGAAATTACGCTTGACCAAATAGATGCTCGAATAGTGGGGCGGGTCATATTGCTTGTCTGGTACGGACTTCACATGGCCTATTTACACTCTACACAGATGGAACTGATTTCACATAAGCGGCCGTTTTGATGAACGCTTAACGCTACGCGCGTACCTTCTACAACATATTATTCGCACCGCCGAACTTTTTTTTCTTTGTTCTTTGCAAGAACATGTAGGCATGGTCAAGGGTACCGTGCGATGACTTCACGTGCAAGCCATGTTAGCTAGCTTCTTGTTTCAATTCTTTTTTCAATTCAATTTTTATTTTAAATTAAGTAATTCAGAATAAAGAGCTTCAGTAATATTACGCAACCCTGTTGTTATAAAAGATTTTTGTTTTTTTAAGTTGGGCACGCTCAGGTTTCTGAAGGTGTTGCTAACTTGTTCTGCTTGACGCGTCTGCGAACATTGTTTGTTTGTTGTCTGTTGTTCTGGCTGGAGGGCAACCTAATAGAAAGTATAGACTAGACGCTTTACGCACGTGCCAGATTACAGCCGCCATTTCTGGCCTTCTCTTGTCTAAGCGAGATGCCGAGCCACTGATGCGGGCGTTGACGATCCTCCACAATGGCCACTGCTGGAGAAATGACGAAGCAGAATCTAAAATGGCAATAACCTCTCCTGCTGCAGTAACGATGAAGTGAACGGAATAAATGAGAAAAGAAACCCCGAAGGTCAGTTATGGCGGCTGCCATGACGTCACACCGCTGTGGCAGCGCTGATGTTGGCACAGCGCATGCGTAGACCACTTCACCTCACGGAAATGTATTCTCTACACACGCGCATTGCCCACACCTGGTGTGGAATAACGTTTACCTGTTCGTAAACGCCGAGTTGGTTTACACTGGCGCCGGCCGCCAGCATTTCGTTTCTCTTCTCGACAGGTTTCGTGTGAGCGGGCCGTTCACCCCGTCTTCAAAATTTAATTTTATTTCTTGATAGCCGCCGCGCCTCTCTTCTGTTTGCATTTTACGCTAAGGCTCTTTGTAGGAAACGTGCCGAGCTTAAAGAGAGGCCCGACGTCTTCTATTTGCAAGTCGCCACCCTGGTCGCCGTACCTTCCCTCCTCTCCCTCTAAGTTTATTTTGAGGTTCGACGACCACGGTACCCTATACACCAGCGGCAGGAGGACGAAGCTCGACTCTCGGAACTGTTTGCGTTCGGATTCAGTTCTAAGCTTTCAAACTTCATAAACGCTTTTTATTTTTTTATTTTTTTTTAATTAGGAAGAAATTTTGCAAGGAGGTTGGTCACAAACTTTTCGTGGCCCGCTACTCTACACTGAAGGGGGAAGCAGAGTGAAGAGATGGCGCAGGAGAGGCCTAGAGTTTTAAGTTTTGGACACATCTTGATGTACGACTTCTGAAGCTTTGCACTGTTCCGACATACTAAACCAACGAGGAATAATTTAATAAAAGCTCAGATGTAGACATCATGCACACATGAGGTATTACACAGGGACGGTGAATCATAGAACACAAAACACGTCCTGTGTTTTGTGTTCTATTGCTTGACGAAGTTACACGTGATTTGTTCTGTTGCGGACAACACACACAATACACACATACATACACACATACATGTGCGCGTACTATTTATAAACGTTATAGCATTTGCGAAATGTTAAGAAAAAAAGAGAACATGAAAAATCTTAATCGATTTATTAATGCGAAGAAGCTGAAAGGTTCTTTGTTTAGTTTCTGAATAACCTCTTTGAATGTATGTCTAGCGTCGTTATAAAGGTGTCAGTCATGAAATATATGGTAGCTGTCTTCAGGCACGCTACAATGCTGAGAGTTGGAAATTGTTTATATGTCCAAACTTGTGCCTTTTAATATTATTGTAGGAGGCATGTAAGCGCAAGGGATGCAAAAGGGTTTCAAGGTTCCGTGGCAGATTATTTGGGAGCCTGTTATTCGGCTGTAGATCGATCGCATACAGTGGTCTATAGTGGTACTCTGGGGATAGCCACATCTCTTGAATCTCTTCTTTTCCATTAAGTCTAACAAATGATCTAGCTTCAGTTTTTGTATGTTCAGTTCTATTGCTCGGAGCAGATGTCCTCTTGCTGGCTCTGTGTCTGCTGCATGGTTTCCTGGTATTCTTGAATGGCCTGGTATCTACTGAAACATTACAACATATCCACATTTCTTGGCGGTGGCGTAGATAGACAAAACATCATATGAAGCATGAGTTGGATGAAGTTACCGCAGAATGGTATCAAAGGCTGCAGTGCGGCACGTGAGTCCGTGAAGATCGCGCATCTGGTTGGAGTCATTTCTGTGGCAATCTGTTGGAGTGCAATTTTTTATCCGTGCAGTTCAGCTGTTGAAGACTAAACTTTACGTAATAAATTTTACTACAGTGATATATAAAGCTTGTGTGACAACTGCAGATGCTGACGTGCAAGCACACGATGAGCAATCCGTGTACACGTGTACCCGATTAAAGTATGTGGGAGGTTCAATACATGCTGCACAGTTACTGACTGTGGTTAGACTGTCCTGTCTAGGAGTACTGGTACATTTAGATTAATTGCCAGAATTGTGAGTGTCCAAGGTGGGCATAGCGGTCCGTCGTAAAATATAGCGGATGATGGAATTTTTCTACTGCCATAGCTATTCCGTATACCCAGAGCATGGTCGTTCATATATCAAGTTAAGTATATATGCTCATGCTTATGTTGAACTTTGTACCGCAAATGCACGCGGAGAGTTTCCTGCATGCGCTTGATAACTAAAGGGAGAGCTCTTGCCTCAGCGAGTATGCCGTTGACTGATGTGCCCAAAGGCACGACGAGACATCTTTTTAGTCCATTTATTTATTCTCTGCCTGGATACTCTTTGTATTGGTTGCTGAAATAGAATGCAAAACGGGAATACCACACCTAAGTAGACTATGGATTAAGACCTTTCATAACTTGAGCATAGAGGTACATAGATTGCGCCACGCCCTTCCAGTTAGACATTGAAGAACGTTGCCGGCAAAACCGAGCTTGTTTTTTAGCTGCTTAATATGTTGTGTCCAAGTTAAATTTTAGTCAATCATAAACCCCAGAAATTTGGTCGCACGCATATGGCATAAGATTCTCCGCAAAAATTAATCGAGAACGCTTTACTCACATTCGGATGAAAGCTATTGCGACTGTCTTTTCTTAAGGTACACACATCATGACCAGGATTTCGCAGATATTGGCTTATTTCAGCTAGTGCTTTCTGGAGCTTCCTCTGCCTTACGGAACGCTTAGCGTTGCTCGACCATATGCAGATATCGCCTGCAATATATAGATCTGAATTCCCTGTGGAAGCTTCTTCGGTAGAGGTAGTAGAGCCACATTAAAGAGAGTGGAGCTTAGCACGCCTCCCTGTGGGACTCCTCACTCAAGGGTGTGCTCACTTGTGTTACCTTCAACAGTTGTCATATAGACAGTACGGCAAGTAAGCTAACCGTTTACCCAGTTGCAAATCTTGCCATCAATGCCGTGTTCAGCCATTGAAGCCATTAGCTCGTATATAATTAAATCAAACGCCTTTTCGATGTCCAAAAATATGGCCGAGGTCGTTTTCTTATTAGGATACCGTGCTCAACTGTGCTAACGAGGTCAATCATACTATACGTGGCAGATTGTTCAATTCGAAAACCGGACATTTTGTGTGGATACAACATTGCTTTTCGAGATACCATGTTATCCTTGATAAAATCATACGTTCCATAATTTTGCATACACAACTTGTCAAAACAATAGGCTGGAAAGATTCAAAATCAAGTGATAAGCGACCAGGTTTCAAAATTGGGGTTACCTTGCCATGTTTCTACTCACGTGGAAGCACGCCACCGTTGAATGAGCTAGTGCAATGTTCTAGAAGTCTGAGTCTCGAGTGTTGGCTTAAGCGTGAGAGTGCGCTACACGTTACGGCATCTGGACCAGGCGAGGATTTTTCTTTGAGTTCTGCAAGACGTGGCTCAGTTCCTCAAGAGTGAATGGAAAGTCTAAGGATGACTCTTGAACCTTGGAGTGTTCTGGTCACACTCCAAGGTCCAATGCGGTAGGAAGCCACGCTTGTACATCAGCATCTGCAGATTCTGGTGTTCTCCTGACACCTTATGGCATGATTTCTTAACAGTAAGTCGGCAAAAAGTGCCCGGCGACCTCAATGTCTTAGATACCTTGACGTAAAAAAAGCGCTCTGAATGAAAAAAAAAAAAAGATGCTGAGCCAGAGTTTGAATTTTACGCACTATTCTCAGAGCTGAGTGAGGTTTCTTTTTGCATTCAACGATGATCAAAGTTCTCTCCGTCGACGTTTGCTAAGAGTGTATAAACGATTCTGCTGCTTTTTTCGCGCAGTCATGCGTTTCGAACGTCAACACGTCTCTTCGTGCGCCTGGCTTTTTCGTTCTGCTCGCCTTCGAATCGCCCGTATACCATCCCGTTTTCAATATCAATGTCTATGCGATTAAAAGGCAGGAGTATATTTCGCGAGGCCTGTGCCATACAATGTGAGATTAAAGGTACTAATTCTTCAATGCTTATTGCGGCTGTAATTAGGTTTTTTGAAAGTTCTGAAAACTTGTCCCAATCGGTGACTGAAACTGTGCGTGGCTTCCCACCGCTGTCAAAGCTACTTACAACAGTCAGGACGGGTATGTGGTCACTCCATCTTACTTCGAGGTCACTTGACCACGCAACATTTTTTACGTAGTCTGCCGAAACAAATGTCGGGTCTAGAACACTACTTACAGTTGCTCTATAAAAAGTTGGTGTACCGTCGCTCATCACGACCAAATTTAGGCTCTCTGCAATGTCATTAATTTCCCATCCACGTTTGCTTTTACGTGCACTTCCCCAAAATTCATGATGCACTCTCAAGAAAAAGGGTGTAAAGGGGTGTATTGTTACACCCTTTGTCCCATATAATATACCCGAAAACTTCGATTCGACGTACAGCGCCCTACTAGTCGAACAGACGGTCCGAAATTTTACGAGGGGCCTGATAGCCGTGTGGTACAACTTATTAAAAATAGCTAATGTACGTTTTACTGACTACAAAAAAAAAATAATCGGGGTTTTCTTGGTCCTACTGTAAAAACTCGGTGTTTTCTTTATGTGGTCTTTGATACGTACTTTAGCTATTTAAAGTTATATCGCACCGTTATCAAGCCCCTCGTAAAATTTGGGGCCATCTGTTCGACTATAGGGCTCTGTACGTCGAAATGAAGTTTTGGGGTGTAATATATGGGACAAAGGGTGTAACGATACACCCTTTGTCGAACGAAGAAATCAGAAGGCATCTGATTTCATCGTTTTTAGTATCGCTACGTACTTGGAACTGCTCTTTGGGAGATTTTTTTTTTTACACTTTGTTATCAGATGGTGGAGAGTTTGAATTATTGACGTTGTCCTTTAGTGCAGACGTGGACCGCGGATTTGTTTCTTTCAAGTAGTCACTGTATGTGCGCTTTACAATGATAAAGCGTGGCTGTCCCGAATAAGATTTTTTTTTTTTTTTTACGCTGGAAATTGTTGAGTTTATGAAAATTATTAGGGTTCAGCATTTGTTATTGTTGATATTGCTGAGAGGCATCATGTTGACATCAGCTTGTGTATTATTGGAAACTGTGGTGTAGCCATGTTTGCGAACCTTTTTTACTAAACTATTTTTGGGCATGCTTGGGCTAGGGAATCATGGCAGCTTCCACAGTTGACACATTTGGTTCGTCTGATTCGCAGCTGCTCCGGTCGTGCTTTCCGCCACATAGACTGCACGTTGTTTCTCGGAAGCATGCCACAGTCTTGTGCAGAGCACGTTGCCAGGGGTGGGGCCCATGGGGCCCGAGCCCCCCCCCCCCTCCGAAATCTTCCATTTTGCTGGGGCCCATTCTCCCCCCCTCCCCTCATACAGCATTTTGTCATGGGCGCCCCCCCCCCCCGAAACAAAATCCTGGCTACGTGCCTGGTCTTGTAGCCATAGCGACCACAGTTCGCACACTGCAGGGGTCGCTTTTCGAACGGGAAGATTCGAACCCGGACACGAGAAAGAAAATTCGTACTGTGGCGGTTGTGTGCATGCAAGCTGTATTTTAACAATAATGGATCTGCCAAGTCAGCGAGCTGCTCAGCGCTCAGATTATTTTGCAGTTTTGTGTCCGTGATCTCTTGATCTACGCCCTTTATGACACCGAGAGCTGCTGAACCTGGACCGGGCTCGTAAGCTCTAACGTCCACTTGGCTAAGTGAAGTATCCTTGAGCAAGGTTCTTGTAGCGTGTGTGTTGCGCGTGTCAGCCGCGATCAAGTTTAGACATCTGTTAGGATGAGTCGTTAGGATACACTCCTGGTATGTGGCTTCTAACGCCTGAGAAAGCTTCAGGCTGCTTATCTTTGTCAGAGAAATTGTGGGATTAGCGGGAACAAAAATGAGTCAAACCTGTCTGATGAAGCGGAGCTGTCAGAAGGCCAGTTTCATGGCCAGCACCGTTGTTTTCGTGTTGACACTTGCGCTTTCGTGTTAAAGATTGTGAAGTCTTCGTTGTCGATGTTGGAGGCAGCTTCCATATAGCTTCGACATTGCCTTTTGGCTCACGTGATGCCAGCCAGTTTTGAATCACTGTTGGCGTCCGGATCAGGTAGCTCGTTTTTTGTTTTTTTTCCGTCGAGTATGAACGGTCGATGACTTGTTCCTGTGAGACTGGAGCCCCGTGGTCCTTCCGATGGCCTTGTTGCGTTGCGAGCCGTTTCGGAGTCCTTGGTGGCTGAACCGCGAGCGCAAATGCCCCTTCTTGCTTTGGGAATCCTCGAGCTTACGTGCAGGAATTCGCAATTCTAGAATATACCAAGATGAGATCGCTCGAGCGTCTTGAATACTCTCATGCTTTTCGGAACAAAATTTGAAAATATAGCGGGCTATTTTTTACCTAATTTCTTTCTAAAGCTCTACGCTTTTCACTGTGATGCATCCGTGGTGCTCGAGCACGTCAGCCGAGGCCAGCTCACGCATCGGCCGCGAGCACCGCGTCACTCGGACGTATGCGCTTGTCAACAACAAGTCCGTCGACGAAGATTTGGATTCGCGTTATCATCACTTGCGAATGAAGGTTACATGGTGTACTTGAAAAGTACGCTCAAAGCTCGGAGTTATCGCACCCCATGCCCAAGCACGTCACGACCATTTGATTTCTCGCTTCGCTTTGGAGTTGAGGGTTGAAGCTAAGGAGGAAGAAGTTGAAAAATTCCTTCATAATTGAAGGGAAACTGAAGCGGTCCGGTATTCGAGGGAAAACCCCTAAATCGTTTTCCTTTGGCCCGCATGATCAAACATATCAAACTCGTACTTCACATTGATGCGCCGAGTTTATATACCACGAGAAAACTGTCAAAATAGCTCTAAAGCCCCTCCTCCCCGGCGCGTTCGGTGGGGGAGAGAACCGCGGCGTATTATAGGAGTCTTAACATTTCCGCACCTTCCGCGAGCCTCCCCCGACCAGTCAAAAACGCTACGCGCGTTTCCTCATAAGCGGCAAGAGCAAGGAAGTTGAAACTTCTAGATAAACCGTCACACCCAGCGTTTTTTTGTTTTTGTTTTTTTCGTGCGTTTATTGGCACGTTTGGGTCAAATGCTCGTGATATTCAAATTTACAGGACGAAAATACGCTAAAATTTCCCTGTAATTCTTTTTTTTAACATTTTTCTAGTTTTTTTTTTTTAAACTAAGTTTTGTGGTATGTTCTTGAAAAAATATAGCTTGGGATGCTTCTAAACCAGTGTACTGCATTCTAGCACACATATATCCGCTTCATGGTACAGATGAGCCTAAGCGTGCGTATACACTCCTCGAGAGCTGCATGCAGCTGGATTGCCGCCTCCAACGCACACCTGCTTTCTGCATAAAAAAAAAAAGAGAAAAGAAAAAAAAAGAAAAGCTATTTTACGATTAATTACAGCGGATGCCACGAGCCAATCCAGCTCCGTGACCATATCACGTGATTAAGTGCACCGCGCTCCGCCGCGCACCTCCCGAAGACCACGTGACACTCGCGCGGCATTGTGATTGGTTTGGACGGCTCGCGGGGTCTGCTGCGCTCTATCGTGACGTGGAACGGCGTATGGGCAAGCGCTTTTGCTGACACACTTAGAAGCGTTGTTCTCTATGTGTCGATCGAAGTATGTGAAATTGTCGAACAGACTACTTCATTAACGAGAGTGGCGCTCGTTCGCGGCTTGAGCGAGTCGATAGAGCTGGTCCGTTGCGCCCGTGAGACACCTGCAAGTCACTCAATCAATTGCGGAAAGTTGTTCCTTCTCGCTGAGAGGCATATCTGACTGCGTTCATTGAAGACAACCTTGCCCGTACGTGAGTTTTTATTTCACCTAAAGGGCACTCGTTAGATTGCGACTAGGGCTGGGATTGATTAACCTACCGATTAATCGATCAATGATTTAATCGCAATTACATTTTTAAAGCGGTAAAATTTTGACCAACCAAACGGAAGTAAAAAATTAAACGCCTTCACCACGCAGACATGGACGAGTACACCTGTGTGAAGAACAAACTTTGGGTAAACCTTTCCCTAAAGTAAATTGTAAGGGCGAGCTTTGAAACTCCAGACAAGTGTAGAAGTTTAGACGTGTCCTGGCCACTTCAATGCCGTGCGAGCGTCCGTTCGAGTTCAGCAGAGACTATTCTAAACAATCAAAGGAGCTCGCTCTTGCCGGAGAATATCGACGAACTTTTGTGCCTCGAGCAGCTGTAATAATCTGAGCGTGAGCGTCTTTGAACTGTCCTCAA
>JAZHYW010039012.1:0-104501 GCA_037355805.1 Ixodes ricinus | reverse complement strand
ATCGTCCCATTCCATTCCTCTAATTCCTAAACGTAAAAATTGGCACTTGAGAGCTACATTGTGTTTCCGGCATAAGCAGCACAATGCTGACATAATCAAACGCAGAGAAAAAAATTGCAAAAAAAAAAGCTAAATGTCAAAAAGTACTAATTTTAATAAGCGATGCTCTGGTGGCACAAAGTGTTTGTTTACATTGTACTGCAAACATCGAGAAAGCCCCCTGATTTGTCGATGCTTGTGTAAGACAACGGTCTCGCGACTACGGCTCGCAAAATAAAACAGCAAAACTTAAATCCACACATTTTCACTTTTTTGTGTAACTACATTAATAATGCGGGCTAAAGTGTTTGCTTTCTGATAAGACTGGCTAAAAATATCCCAGTTCGTGCGTGGCGCAGAAACATCAATATTACTGTATTCTTCAACTACCTGCACAGCAACACGGCTAGTACGCTGCTGGAAGCGACTCATGCACAGTGGCAAGAACACATCCTCTGACAAAGTGACACCTACATGGAAAGTAAGTACGAGGATCCTAGACCATGTCACGAAACCTGTTTTAAAATGCATGTTCAATAGCTATTTTTACGAATCTCCATATTTTTTGTCATATTGCCGCGAGCGCAGCTGACTCAGTAGGCAGCGCGCTCGTGGCCTAGCGGTTATCGCGCGTGCCTTCCACGCAGAAAGCCCAGGGTTCGATCCCTGGGAGCGCCGCGTCTTTTATTTATTCTTCCAATTTAGATTTCTGGTAATTTCGAGAACCGTGTTGCTCGTTCTAGGTTAGAATGTTCTGCGCGCCGAATGTTCCAGGCCGAATGTTCCAGAAGCCCACGCGTGCACAAAAGGGGCTCCGCGTAACCAGCCGGACTCAGTTTCGCCTCAGCGTTCGATCCTGCTGCTTCGCCGCTTTCGACGCCCGCGACGCTCTGTTGTTATCTTTCTGTTTCCTTTTTATTTTTGGGCACAAGTTCGCCCCATTAAACGTTTCAGTTTCCTCAGTTATTCCTTTGTTTTGTCACTTCGTTATTCGTGACATTTTGGTGGAGGTGCGGGGTACCGCATGCCCCTGCCGCGTACCCCTCCGAGGGCCCGCAGTGCAAGTCCGACGCCAAGCCCAGGAAGAACCAACGAAGGCACTACCGAGATCCGGTTCAGTCGTCGCACCCAAGGCCTACACCCGGAATTCGGACCTCTGCCACCCAGGACCAAGCAGCCAACGAGGCCGACGATGGCCAACCAGTCGCCGACCCCCGCCGCTCCTGCCGTCGTCTACCTGCCCGCCGCTCCCCGTACGCCGACTCCCTTCCACGGCGAGATCCACGAGGATGTCGAAGACTGGATCAAGCACTACGAGCGTGTGGCGCGCCACAACGGATGGACTGCGGAGCAGTGCCTCCAGAACCTCTACTTTTCGCTGGAGGGTACTGCGAGGCATTGGTTCGAAAACCACGAGGCTTCGCTCACTTCGTGGGACATCTGCGTCACCCAGTTGAAGCGAACCTTCTCGAGCCAACACCGGCGACAGAATGCGGAGGACCTGCTCCAGACGCGGACACAAGCCCCCGACGAAAGTGTGACCAGCTACGTTGAAGACGTGCTACGACTCTGTACACGCGCCGACCCGCAAGCCACCGAGGAGAAGAAGTTGCGCTTCCTCATGAGGGGCGTCAAGAGCGAAATCTTCGGTGGCCTTGTCCGCAGCCCCCGACGACGGTAGACGGCTTCGTGGCCGAGGCGACCAACATCGAGCGAGCGCTGTCGGCCAGAGCTGTGCACTATCAACGACTCGCCGGTGTGTCAACGGCTCCGGCTGTCTCGCCCCCTCGCTCCGATGTCGATGGTGTCGGCATCGAACACCTGCGGCAGATAATCCGGGACGTCGTCCGGGAGGAGATCAAGAAGCTTCTACCTGCTGCCGCAAGCCCAGCTCCGCCCTCAATCGCCGAGATTGTCAGGGAAGAAGTACATCAGGCGCTGCAGCCAGAAGTTCTCGTCAGCGCCACTCCCGAACCGCCCACGCTGAGTTACGCCGCAGCTACCCGACGACCACCGCCCCCAGCTCACCAGTATACGGCGCCACCCCGACGTGAGCCTCCAGCGCCACAGTATTCCCGACGCCAAGAAGATCGGGCGCACGTCCGCCCAGAACAAGCTGCGCCGCGAAAGACCGACGTGTGGAGGACGGCCGATCGACGCCCGTTGTGCTATCACTGCGGGGAAGCCGACCACATCTACCGACGATGCCCCTACCGCCAGCTGGGCCTACGAGGGTATGCGCCCAACGACCCTCGACCACGTCTCGGAGAGCGACCTCGGGACATCGAGGACTACCTCCGCCGCTCTTCATCTCCTGAGTCGTCTCCCCGCCGAGGATTCCGTTCACCGTCTCCCCGCCGCTCGCCATCGCCCTTCCGCCGGTCTCGCCGAGACAGCCTGTCACCCATCGCTTCCCGTCGGGAAAACTAGGCGCGGCAATGCCGGGAGGTGGTGTTGCCGAAGACGAACGATGCCAAGATCCTCCAAGATCGTCGGAGCTCTCCCACTCTAACGCCGCAACGCCCCGAAACGACGTTTCTGTAACAGTGTCGAATAACCTCAACGTTATCATCGACGGCCACGACGCGACGGCACTCGTCGACACCGGAGCAGACTACTCCGTTTTGAGTGGGAGACTCTCTCGTCGCCTTCGGAAAGTTATGACGTCGTGGGACGGACCACAGATACGAACCGCCGGCGGACATCTCATCACGCCTGTCGGCAGGTGCACTGCTCGCGTTGAGATCCACGGTGAAACCTGCCCTGTCAAGTTCGTCATTCTGCAAGACTGTTCGAGGGACGTCATTCTCGGAATGGACTTCTTGTGCGAATACGGCGCCATCATCGACCTTGCGGAGAACAGGCTGACGCTTCGGAAACCTGTCCCATCGGCAGAAAATCCCAAAGCGACGCTAGCTGCAGTGCGAGTCCTTGCCAGCCATGTAAACCTGCCGCCGCTGTCGAGTGTCTTTGTACCCGTCGGGACCGAAGAAGCCACCTGCGGTGTAGCACTGTTGGAAGGAAGCGTCCAACTTCTCGTTGGACGAGGGATTGGCATTGCAAGAGGCGTAATCGAGATCCAGGACGGGTGTACCGTAGCCCTTGTCACCAACTTCCGGCAAGAGTCGCAGCACCTTACAAAGGGTACAGCTGTGGGCTTCGTCGAGGAAATTCCGGACTCAGCCGCGATCGCCGTTATCTCAGAAGACGCCTCTCCGACGCAGCACAAGAGAACCACGCCATCAGAGCTCGACATCGACCCATCCCTCCCAGCCCCACAACGACGACAACTCAGTGACCTCCTCGCCGAGTTCAGTGAGTGCTTCTCCACGTCGTCGAAGGTGCGCCAAACGACGGTTGCGAAACATCGAATAATCACTGATGACGACGCTCTCCCTGTGCATCGGCCACCGTACCGAGTCTCCGTGAAAGAAAGGGAAGTTATCCAGAAGCAAGTTCAGGAAATGCTTGATGACGACATCGTCCAGCCCTCAAACAGTCCGTGGGCTTCCCCAGTAGTCCTAGTGAAGAAAAAGACGGAACCCTGAGGTTCTGCGTGGACTACCGCCGGCTGAATGCAGTAACAAAGAAGGACGTCTATCCGCTGCCCCGCATCGACGACACCCTGGACCGGCTGCGCCACGCCCGATACTTTTCGTCGATGGACTTGAAGAGCGGGTACTGGCAGATTGAGGTCGACGAACGAGATCGTGAGAAGACGGCCTTCGTCACACCGGACGGACTGTATGAATTTAAAGTGATGCCGTTCGGCCTGTGCACAGCGCCGGCAACCTTCCAGCGTGTTATGGACACCGTCCTTTCCGGCTTGAAATGGCAGAGCTGTCTCGTCTACCTCGACGACGTTGTCGTGTTCGCAACCGAATTCGACGAGCACCTCAGACGACTCCGAGCCGTGCTACGGGCCTTCAAATCTGCTGGGCTGACACTCAAGCCTTCGAAGTGCCGGTTCGCCTATGGAGAGCTGAAATTCTTGGGCCACGTCGTGAGTGCTCAGGGTGTAAGCCCTGATCCTGCAAAGACGTCCGCTGTCGCCGAATTCCCCAAGCCATCGGACAAGAAGGCCGTCCGTAGATTCCTTGGGCTGTGCGCCTACTACAGACGTTTCGTGCGTGACTTTGCACAGATTTCTTCACCGCTGACGCATCTGACGAAGGACGACGTGCAGTTCCAGTGGGGAGAAGAGCAAGAACAAGCGTTCGACGAACTCAAGCGAAGGCTGCAGTCGCCCCCTATCCTCGGACATTTTGATCAGTCGGCGGAGACAGAAATACACACGGACGCCAGCAATACCGGTCTCGGTGCGGTGCTCGTTCAGCGACAAGAAGGGGCAGAGAGAGTAATTGCTTACGCAAGCCGGGCGCTGTCTAAGGCAGAACAAAATTATTCAACGACCGACAAAGAATGCCTTGCTGTCGTCTGGGCGATAACCAAGTTCCGTCCGTACTTGTACGGTATCCCGTTCCGCGTGGTCACAGACCACCACGCCCTCTGCTGGCTCGCGAACCTCAAGGACCCGTCAGGACGCCTCGCTCGCTGGAGTCTGCGACTGCAAGAATTCGACGTAACCATTGTGCACAAGTCTGGCCGCAAGCATAATGACGCCGACTGCTTGTCTAGGGCCCCAGTCGAACCTCCTCCTGACAGCACCGACGACGACGATGACGCTCGTTTTCTCGGAGCAGTTACAGATATCGACATGGGAGCACTTCAACGAGACGACCCGGAGCTTCGCGCCGTGATCGACCACCTCGAAGGTCAAGGAAGTTCCGTTCCGCGAGTCCTGGCCCGAGACTTGTCAAGCTTCGTTCTGCGGCGAGGTGTGCTCTTCAAGAAGAACTTCGGAACCAGCAACCCTGCCTGGCTGCTGGTTGTGCCTGCCAGCCTGCGAGAAGAAATCTTTCAAGCATGCCACGACGACCCGACGGCTGGACACCTTGGCTACAGCAGGACGCTCGCCCGGATTCGTGACAAGTACTACTGGCCAAGACTCCCGAAAACCGTCCATCTGTACACACGGTCGTGCCATGAGTGCCAACGACGTAGAAGCCTCCGACAAAGCCAGCAGGACTCTTGCAGCCGATATCTGCCCCGACTACGCCCTTCCAGCAGGTCGGAATGGATTTGCTTGGGCCGTTCCCAACATCGACGCAAGGGAACCGGTGGATTATCGTCGCGACCGATTATCTTACACGATACGCCGAGACGAAAGCCCTCCCATCGGGAACAGCGGTGGAAGTCGCCAAGTTTTTCGTCGAGTCCATTCTCCTTCGACACGGCGCACCTGAAGTGCTGATCACAGATCGAGGGTCATCTTTCCTGGCACAGCTGACTCAAGAGGTACTTCGGCTCAGTCACACCAGCCATCGACGAACCACCGCTTATCACCCGCAGACCAACGGGCTAACAGAGCGGCTCAATAAGACCATCGCCGACATGATCTCCATGTACGTCGACGTGGAGCACAAGACGTGGGACGAGGTGTTGCCGTACGTCACATTTGCGTACAACACAGCGGTACAAGAAACCACAGGAATGACGCCGTTCCAACTGGTACATGGCCGGACGGTTACCACAATGCTGGACGCCATGCTGCCTCACGTGCCAACCGACGATGGCAACGACGACGCTCAACTGATCTCTCAACGCGCGGAGGAAGCTCGTCAACTGGCAAGAATCAAGATTCAAGAGCAACAGCGAGTCGACGCACGCCGGTATAACCTTCGTCGCAGGGACGTCCGCTTCCAACCCGGGGACCGGGTATGGGTGTGGACACCGATTCGGCGCCGCGGTCTCAGCGAGAAGCTTCTCAAGCGCTATTTCGGACCCTACAAAATCATCCGACGCCTCGGCGATCTGAACTACGAAGTTCTACCCGACGGAACGCGCCCATCTGCAAGACGCCAGCCACGACCCGAGGTGGTGCACGTCGTCCGGCTCAAGCCGTATTACGAACGATAGAACTTTGGACTCTCGTCAAAGAGTGAACTGGGAACTGTGGCTCGCGACTCGGCTATCTTTTTGTTGTGTATTTGTGTTTTACCTTTGTGCTGCATCGGGACGATGCACTTTTTTAAAGGGGGGATAATGCCGCGAGCGCAGCTGACTCAGTAGGCAGCGCGCTCGTGGCCTAGCGGTTATCGCGCGTGCCTTCCACGCAGAAAGCCCAGGGTTCGATCCCTGGGAGCGCCGCGTCTTTTATTTATTCTTCCAATTTAGATTTCTGGTAATTTCGAGAACCGTGTTGCTCGTTCTAGGTTAGAATGTTCTGAGCGCCGAATGTTCCAGGCCGAATGTTCCAGAAGCCCACGCGTGCACAAAAGGGGCTCCGCGTAACCAGCCGGACTCAGTTTCGCCTCAGCGTTCGATCCTGCTGCTTCGCCGACTTTCGACGCCCGCGACGCTCTGTTGTTATCTTTCTTTTTCCTTTTATTTTTGGGCACAAGTTCGCCCCCATTAAACGTTTCAGTTTCCTCAGTTATTCCTTTGTTTTGTCACCTCGTTATTCGTGACAATATTCAATACAATTCTTTATGCGTTTTCCAGGCGATCAATAGAACGTCTGCTGGGCTCAGATATATGTTTGTTCATTGTGGTTCGTTCAGTGTGACGTTATCGGTTTATTTCCTGTCATTTGTTGATCATCTTGCTCATTATTCGGACATGAACTAATACATTTTTCTGCGTGAGTTTCCAAGGCATTTATTTGAAAGGTCATTCAAGATGCAGTCCGCGAGCTCTCAGTTGCCGGCGTTTCGCAGGTGACCAAAGTGCCCGGCTTTAACGCAAATTAGATTATATGAACCGGGGATACCGTAAGGACCAACACATTTGGTAAGCCTTGCAAAATTCGAATTCCAATCGAACATATCTCAAACTGGGCACGCGAACGCAGTTTCACAAATAGTTTTATGTCTCTTTTTTTTTTTTTCTAGAGAGAGAGAGAGCTCAACTTGGAGGTGGTGAAATAATAAAAATAGTGCAAAAACGGCGGCCTCAGTAGCACCTAGCACCCAGCTCTCCCTCTCAGTGGCCTCTCACAGCCACGGTCGCGCCTCGTCTGGGCAACCCCAAGATTCTCAGACATGCGCGCGCCGCCACTACTTACGCCATCTATCGGCCGCCGTTGCGCCGCCGCCCGTAACTCAATGAACCAAAGCGATCTTTTTTTATACCAACAAAACTAATCACTTAATCGCTTTGCACTTTTGTGTCACTTTTTACTACGTTGCCCTCAACTTGCACGAAAAATTTCGTGGTCGTGGGTTTATATTAAGTACAGCCAAAATGCAACCAAACTTTTACTCATTGGTTCCTATGGCGAGCCGCAGAAAATCGTACGTCTTTTCAACATTTATTGCAAACCCCAAGAGAACCACACCATCAATTTAGTTGCATTTTGCTATATATATAGCCAATGTGTCTAGCTACATGGACACATTTTTTATTTTCATATTACTTAATTTTAAAGTGGTTCCGCAGGACTTTAAATACAAAAAAGAAGCCGCCGTTGGTGAGGAGACTCGAGGATTCAGTGACGTTATTGCGTTCCTAAATACATACTTTAGCAACATATGTACTGTAAAACGAAACGGCAACTACACTGAATGTTTTCTTAAATTATAAGCACGGAACCTGAATGCGTTTTTCTTTGTTCTCATCACGTAATTACCTCAAATAAATTCTACTTAAAGTGCTAAATAATTAAGGAGGCAAGAAGTTTTTTGGTTCGAACTATCCTTTAAAAAGTGTCCGAATTTTATTTCTCCAGCTGTTGCACTTCAAGGATGGTATTAAAGATAAAAATGCCACAATGAGTGGGCGTGGTCCAGATATTTTGGCAAACGCGACATGAACAGTACCATTTATGCTGACATTTAGCACGCTGTTAGTGCTAAATAATCAATCTTATGTAGGTTTGCTAAGCGTACGCCAGAAATCTTTTGAAGCGGTCCAATATTTCTTAAGTCTTCGCAGCCTCAGACGTCAAAATCAGGGACAAAAGGGGCGTGTCTCAGAAATGCGGGCATGCGCGCCGTCAATTGTACCATCAATGGTGACACTCAGAGGTCTATAATTCATTATAATGAATCTCCTCTAGGTCTGTGAGGCATATGCCCGAGTGCTTTTGAAGCGGCCCAGTATTTCTTAAGTTATCGCTCTCCAAAGATGGCCTGAGACGTCAATATCAAGCAAAAGGGGGCGTTTCCCACAAATTTGGGCAAACGCGCCGTCAATTGTACCATCAATGGCGACACTCAGCAGTCTGTAATTCATTATAATGAATCTCCTCTAGGTCTGTGAGCGCATATGCCCGAGTGCTTTTGAAGCGGCCCAGTATTTCTTAAGTTATCGCTCTCCAAAGATGGCCTGAGACGTCAATATCAAGCAAAAAGGGGGCGTTTCCCACAAATTTGGGCAAACGCGCCGTCAATTGTACCATCAATGGCGACACTCAGCAGTCTGTAATTCATTATAATGAATCTCCTCTAGGTCTGTGACGTATATGCCCGAGTGCTTTTGAAGCGGCCCAGTATTTCTTAAGTTATCGCTCTCCAAAGATGGCCTGAGACGTCAAAATCAAGCAAAAAGGGGCGTTCCCACAAATTTGGGCATACGCGCCGTCAATTGTACCATCAATGGCGACACTCAGCAGTCTGTAATTCATTATAATGAATCTCCTCTAGGTCTGTGACGCATATGCCCGAGTGCTTTTGAAGCTGCCCAGTATTTCTTAAGTTATCGCTCTCCAAAGATGGCCTCAGACGTCAAAATCAGCCAAAAAGGGGACGTTTCCCACGAACACCTACTTATCGATCAGGCACCACACAATCTTCGGAGCTGAAATGGTTCACACACCGTTATTCATATTAGCACGCAAAAAACAAACCTCTTTATCTGAGAGAGCTACCGATGGCGCACTTTCATGCTGTCAATGAATTCTCTTTTTTACGGGTGTCCGATGTTCTAATTTTATACTTGCAGCGTCATTAATACACAGAATGGGTGATTACTAATTTTTAAGGAATTAGTAAATATGGCCAATGAACTTCAAGAATATTACAAAAAGAGGACAATTATTTTTATTGAAGTGACGAATTCTAATTGTGTTTAATTACCACGTGTAACGCAGAATCTGCTAAGCTAAGAACAAATAAAAAAAATTTTGGTGAGCTCTTCTCCGCATCCGCTCAAGGGCCGGTGAGCTTTTCTCCGCATCTGCGGGGTTTGCGGTAAGCTTTTCTCCGGTGAGCTTTTTTCCGGTGAGCTATTCTCCGTTGAGATTTTCTCCAAGAGTTTTTTTTCTGCCGCCCTCCAGGGATACGGCACCAGAGTGCCAAGATCTAGCACGGTCACGGGTTCCGAGAAGCGTATAGGAAACGCCGCATCCTAGGGGGAATGAGCTTTATGGAGTCCTTCGGCCTTGAGTCAATAGGGAGTTTTCGTAGATCGTTTTGGCCGTCCCGCAACGCCCTCCGCAACCCGCTACGGTACCCGGCACTCTACAGTCAAGGCCATCGGCGCGCAGGCGCAGTAGTGGCTTCTTCGTTGCGGAGGGCTTAGCGGAGGGGGAAACGCGGTCTACGAAAGCTCCCTGTATATTCCTAACAAAGGTTAACCTACCCCGTAAAGTACGCAGTGTCTTACCGCTCGAAAATCGGAGGTCTGAACTCTAGGGTGAGATCTGTCCCCTCAGGTTAACTGATAAGGAATTTCAAAGCTGGGTCGCGCGCGCTAACGTCGCGGCGTTCTACTGTCACGCACGCTAGCATTGCGGCGCCCTACTGTCGGCGCTCTCGTGTCGTGCGCTTTGGAGTTGTACAGCCGCCTCAGACGTCGAAAACAGGCAAAAATGGGGCGTGCCCAGAAATTTGGGCATACGCGCCGTCAATTGTACCATCAAAGGTACGTACACGATGGTGATGTCGAGCGACAGGCGCAGAATTTGCCGGCGTCGATGCGCTCGCGATACGAGCAAAATATTTTGATGTCAAATGGCAAAGATCCGCTCTCGCAACTGACGAGACCGTGGTCGTTGTACGCATTTATCCCAAGGTCGAAGATGTTGACGTAATTGATTACCTGTCCGAAAAAGAAGCTTTCTTGTACGGGAACGCTTTAAAGCACACACAGCCACTTGACGATCGGCTGGGTGCAGGAGCCGCGATTGAATGTTATTTCGAATGGTGAAGTTGTTTTTATTAGGAAATGACTTCCTACTCAACCATAATCACAATTTCCGAGTTTGCGAGTTCCTAATTTACGAAGCGCACACAACGCAACAACAACGCAAGGTGTACCTCGCTAGATTGTTTTTCTCCACCACACAAACTTGTGGTATAGTGGAAAGTCATCACTGGGGCCACGAACTTGTGCGCGTCGATGTCGTATTGGCGCTAACAGTGTACCAGACATGTACAAATTACTCAAAAAAGGTAGTTAAGTTAAGTTACTGAGTATCGACGCCAAAAGTAATTGGAGTAGAGTAGAAATTACGCATTTGTAATAGTAATTGAGTAAACTACTAACTACTGTAAAAAGTAGCGAGTTACTTTGAAGTTACTTTCGAAGTTACTTTTTTATATTTTCGTGGTAGCAAAATGAACAGCAGTTTTGATCAATGAAAAACCCTGCGAGCCTAAAATAAATTCAGTCTATTTATGGCTTGCGTTTTCACCGAAATAGTTTATTCGCTCGCAGAAGCAATCGACTTTCAAAGTTCTTGATAGGAGAGTTTTCCCCTTCTCCTTCTAAAGACGTCCCCAGCCAAGCTAAACGGACGTTCCACCGACGCGTTGGATCGAACGGCAGCGTTGAATTTGATAAACAGGCTGTGCGGGTTCGGGTAAGCGAGTGTCGGATTCTTAGGTGTCCATGACGAAGCATCTGAGGTTTGCCTCGGGTAGAGGGTCTTTTATAACAAACTTTCCTCCTTTTTCCTTTTTTCTTCGGCAAGTTGAGATTGTTATGACTGGCCCCTCTTTATTCCGACGACGTTCTGAGAGTACGCTGAGCGAGTGCACTAGACCGTCAAAGGTTCAGGTCTCGCGCCACGAAGATGAGATCATCCGGACGACTGCGCGTCCCGTAGTAATGCTAGTGCTACGCTACTGAAATAAAAAATTGTTTTGATTTAACAGAAGAACCGAAGTATACACGAACTCAACTCTCCTACGTCACGCCGCGGTGGTGGCGCGTCGGGCGCACTTCCGGTCTGGGGCGGTGGGCAGACTGAAGTCGCCGTACGAGACATGCATTCCTGTGATCTTTTGGAAGAAACCAGACAGAAAACCTGCCTTCTCGTCAAAATGCTGTGACGGGGGCTGTACCAAGAGAGTCTGGAAAGGTTTGAAGATCAGTCTTCATGTGTTTCTGCCCCCTCCGTTCGTCCGAGAACGTGGATAGTAGCCGTTAAAAGGGCAAACCAGACGCTGTCGAACTACGATTGCTTGTGCGGGCAACACTTTGTGGTCGCCAGATGTATTTGTTTTGTTCCAACATGAACGAGAGAAAATCGCCAAGTTGTCCGGACCACCCACGGGTCCAGTGCGTCTTCAAATTCACACGGCCGCCTGATCGTTCGAACTTTCGTCTGCTCTTTCAAACTTGTCTGCTTTTTGTCGTCTGCTCGTTCAAACAAAAGTGGCCCATAGACCAAACCTTGACCCGGTGATTGCAATAAGAAGTAATTGCAGGCCTCAAAAGACATAAGTAGGCTTGGTGTAAACAGTAGATACAAGATTTTGATCATTGGTACCAGTGGCCATCACCGACTTGTTACGCATTGGTCTGTTCCCGCTTCCGATTTTCAGTATCGACGTCGATCATCGCCGCTACCTTCTCCACTTTTGCAGCACGAGCGACGTCACGACCGAAAATAGCTAGAAGAATCTCATCATGGTTTCGGCGTCCATTCTGCGGCGTTCATGCAAATGAATCGCCGCACGTCACATTATTCACGCAGAGTTTAGCGGCGTAACGAGCCTTGATAATTTCGCTCAGGCGATTAAAGTGGTAAGACATTGCTATGAGCGACGTAGAATCGACAATTCCAGCGCGAAAAAGAGTATGCAGACTCACACAGACGCCGACAACGTGACATTCCAGTGGTTTGTTGACGCGGGACGCGACGCTTCTTGCCCGCACTCCATTACGCATGCGTTCGAACTGTCGTCTGCTCTTTCAAAATGTCTGCTTTTTGTCGTCAGCTCGTTCAAACGACAGCGGCCCGTAAACCAAACGTTGACCCGGTAATTGCGATAAGAACTAAGTGCAGGCCTCAAAACACTTTTGAAGGTTGGTTGGGGTAAGTAGCCTAAGTGTAAACAGTAGATACAAGAAGATGTTGATCATTGTTACCAGTGGCCATCACCGACTTGTAATGCCCGATTCTACTTGCAGTTTTCAGTATCGACGTCCACCATCTCAGCTACGGTCCACGCTTTTGCAGCCCGAGCGACGTCGCGACTGAAAATAGCGAGCAGAATCTCATCGTGGGAGTCAGGCTTTAGCGCCCATTCTGCGGCGTCCACGTGAAATGAATCGCCGCACATCACATTATTCACGCAAAGTTTTGCCTCGTTAATTTTGCTGAAGCTGCTCAAGTAGTCAGACATTGTTAGTAGGACGTAGAATCAACGATTCTAACGCGAAAAAGAGCACGGGGACTCCCACCGACGCCGACATACAACGCAATTCAGTGGTTTGTTTATGGGCGACGGCGGGCTTCTTGCCCACCGTCCACCGCGCATGCGCGGCGCCGGTGGCATCCGCTAGGGGCGCTCCGGTTTGTTTGTAAACATGAGTTGGTGTATACTTCGCCGCTGACGCCGGGTCCAACAAAAGGATCTCCTAAGGGTAACTTGCAATCCTCAATGGCGACTACAATATTCTGACGCGCATGACACGCCTGACAAGTAAATCGTTTTTAACAAAGGGGAGGTCTCCCAGGCATGGAAGGTCGGAAGGATGCGAAGGATTACGTGAACAAGCATTGTCGCTCGTACAGTTCCAGCTGGAAGCGGGAACGTGCTCCCATGAACGGATTATCCGTGCCAGGGTTTGTGCGCGGGGGAGTCCGGCTTTGCAAAGGCGTGTGCGCTGACGACGAGGCGACCATGGGAACAGGCGCCTAGCTGCGAGGTCATTTGAGTGGCGCCTCCCGTGAAACCTACCTCTTGAGTCAGAACTCACTAAAGACAGACAACACGAAAACAACAACAACAACCCTCGGAGTGTCACCGCCTTTCAAGGTTGCAGCTGGAAACGCGGCGCCTGCGTGCATTACCGGATTAGGTCAACACCCGACCAAGGCTCATGAAACGCTTTTCCAACTTTTTCCTGTTTAGCTTTCCTCCTCAACTCATAAATCGCGCATTCTACCAAACAGTTCAAGAAGACAAAAAGAGGGGAGACCCCTCTTGCTCGGAATCTCGTTTGTCTAATCCGGACACATCCATTCTCCCCCTAGAAGATTAGCCGTCGCTCAAAATCCAGACAAAGTTGCTTTCCCCACCCCGTTCACACCAAAGCTGACAGTGCTATGGAAGCTACGTACTCCTTGGGCAAGTCACACTTTTGCCACGTGATCACGCTCTTTTGCGCATACCCAAGCGCAGAGAATGAGGTCAGATGGTGAAAGGGAGGCGGCTGATTGGTCCGGCAAGCGCGTAGCTTCCACCACAATTTCAGCTTAGGGGTGAAGGGATGAAGTGAGGTCCGGTGTCGTGTGACGTTCGTATGGGCCCGGTGACGCGCTGCGGGGTCCCGATGACGCGCTGCGGGGTCCGCGGATGTATCACAGAGAAAAGGCAGCAAGCTTACGAAGGAAAGGAGGTACGAAATAGTCCGCTGTTTTTTTTCAAATTTTCGTACCGAAAGTCAGGCTTTTGACTTTCTACTTTTTTCTTTTGGCCCACTGAACGATGTGCTATTAGTAAAATACCAATATAAATTGGTATATTGCAGTCCAAAATTCGTTTCATGGGTCCTTTAAGCATTTCTTCCTGCTTTCGTGCGCGCCGGTGTTATGTTTTGGCAGCTCGTCGCCAGCTTGGCCCAAGGACGCCTTCCCGAACAAGGGGGCCCCATGTTCGGAAATGCCACTTCATCTGCCGGCGTCTTATTCTTTTCTGCGCTCAAACTTTCGCGATGAGCAAAATTAGCTCTAGATTTCGAAAGTAGTTAGTAATTTGAGTAGAAGTTACCTGAAAAAAGTAGTTAAAATAAACTACTAATTACCCAAATCAAATTGTAATTGAAAGTTACCAAGTTACTCGAAAAAGTAGTTAAACTACAGTAGTTTGAGTAGAGTAGTTGAACTACGTCCAAGTCTGCAGTGTACACAAATACGTTATAAAAGTGCGTTACACACCTAAGAAATAAATGCGCTCCCACAAACTCGATAATGTGCGGCCGCATCATCGACGTCAGCCCTGAGCCGGCTCAGCCATTCGTCCTTTTCTTTTTTTTTTTTTTTTTTTTGGGGGGGGGGGGGGCAGCTTTTCCGACGCGGACTCGCGGGGCGCGCCAATGGGGACCTTTAGCAAACCGCTGCCGCGTTCCGAGTACCGCACTAGCGGAGTTTTTGAAGCATGCTTTTGAAAAAAATGAAACGAATTTTGGACTGCAATATATCAATTTATATTGGTATTTTACTAATAGCACATCGTTCAGTGGGCCAAAAGAAAAAAAGTAGAAAGTCAAAAGCCTGACTTTCGGTACGAAAATTTGAAAAAAAACAGCGGACTATTTGGTACCTCCTTTCCTTCGTAAGCTCGCTGCCTGTTCTCTGTGATACATCCGCGGACCCCGCAGCGCGTCATCGGGCCCCGCAGCGTCACCGGGCCCATACGAACGTCACACGACACCGGAGCTCACTTAATCCCTTCACCCCTAAGCTGACATTGTGGTGGAAGCTACGCGCTTGCCGGACCAATCAGCCGCCTCCCTTTCACCATCTGACCTCATTCTCTGCGCGTGGGTATGCGCGAAGAGAGCGTGATCACGTGGCAAAAGTGTGGCTTGCCCAAGGAGCACGTAGCTTCCACAGCACTGTCAGCTTCGGGGTGAACGGGGTGGGGAAAGCAACTTTTGTCTGGATTTTGAGCGACGGCTAATCTTCTAGGGGAGAATGGATCTGTCCGGATTAGACAAACGAGAGTCCGAGCAAGAGGGGACTCCCCCTTTCCGTCTTCTTGAACTGTTTGGTAGAATGCGCGATTTATGAGTTGAGGAGGAAAGCTAAACAGGAAAAAGTTGGAAAAGCGTTTCATGACTCCTTTAAAGGGGGGTGCAACGATTTCCGGACTTCGGTCAAAGATTTGTGGAAGTTGCCCTCTGACACTTTTGAAGTAAAGAACAGAAATCCGATTTCGCCTGCGTGTCCTAGTTGTTGCGTAAAAAAAAGATAAATATTGGCATTTCGGGCACCCCTCAACTCACTCCCAGTCTTCAGGGTCACACCTGGTCGCACTCCCAGTGACGTCATTCGGAGTGCCGTGTAGCTTCCCGTGTGCTATCTCGGAGGACGCTTCCTCTCCCTCTCTCCGCTCACATTAGCGGGCGTTATGCTGCAGCTTAGAGCCGAGCGAGGTCACGTAATCTTTTCGCCGTAGTTCCTTCGGCTGCCGCTTGGGGCTGCAGGTGGGGGAAAAAGCTCGACTTTTGCTTTGCGATTACGCAGCTTAATCGCGACATTTTTTAATGAAGGAGATGTTTTCTGTAATCTCTGGGACACGATGAACAACGTAAAAATGACAAGATGCAAATTCTTTTAATCATAAAATCGTTGCACCGCCCCTTTAAGCGCGATGCCCTGCGGCCACAGTATCACCCGGGCGCGCGCCTAAAAGCATGCTTCAAAGGCTCCGGTAGTGCGGTACTCAGAACGCGGCAGCGGTTTGCTAAAAGTCCTTAATACGATCGCCGGGTTACGGTAAAAACCGCCCGTGCAATTGTCGCAACTTTTTTTTTCGCTAACGTTTGTTGCAGTTGGACGCAGCACAGTCTATCATAGCTTCCGCTGCAAATTACGGTCGTCTCAACCACCAGCATGCATATCGACACCGGAGACGGCAGGCTCTTTAAATCGACCGGAATATTCGGTTTCTTAACCAATCGCGCTACGACTTTGTGCAGCGTTGCCCACAGATGGTGCATTTTTTTGTAAAATTTGCAAAGAGCGAACTTATTCGAGGAAAAAGTAAAGAAAGAAAAAGGCTTAGCTCCTATGGAAACGCAGCGACGCCACCGGTCTGCAAACAACACGGCGCCGTTTCGCACGGGAGACAAGAGATGGCGCAAGCGGTCGCGACGCCAACTGCCGCCAACGAACGAGCAGACGACGCCGAGAGTCGGCGTGTTTACCAGACAAGGGACTGCAGTTCCTTGTTGTTACCACGCCTGTTTTTGTTTCTGCGACTGTCGCCGCCTGCGGAACGCGAGCCGCTTTTGAGTCGAAAGGATCGTCTGCTAAAGTGCCGGCTCTCGGCGCCGTATGCTCGTTCGTTGGCGGCGTTCATTGCGCCATCTCTTGTCTCCCGTGCGAAACGGCGCCGTGTTGTTTGCAGACCGGTGGCGTCGCTGCGTTTCCATAGGAGCTAAGCCTTTTCTTTCTTTACTTTTTCCTCAGGTAAGTTCGTTCTTTGCAAATTTTACAAAAAAAAATGCACCATCTGTGGGCGACGCTGCACGAAGTCGTAGCGCGATAGGTTAAGAAACCGAATTTTTCCGGTCGATTTAAAGAGCCTGCCGTCTCCCTTGTTTCACCCTGTAGTTGCAAACTATGTATAGTACAATGGTTTGTTTTAGGCTTCATCTAGCAGTCTGAAGGGTCTGGGACATTTTTGTGTGCAGAAATATTCAGTGTGCGGACTTTTTCGGTGCATAGTCCGGACATTTCATCGAACGCAGTTTCCGGTCTGGACATCTCATCGTACGCCGTTTCCTTGAACACGGTTTCATCGAAGCCGTTTTATCGAACGCAGTTTTATCGAACGCCGTTTCATCGAAGCCGTTTCATTGAACACCGCCTACTTAAAGGGGTTATGACACGCCACAAATAAAACGTGAGATAACTATACTGCTAGGACCCATTGTATGTTCCTATAATCCTGCTTAATTTGTTTTGAAAACGGCACGATAGTTTCGTGGATAAATCGATTTATATGCGGGTCCCTCGGAGGGGCAGATCCGGGCGGAGCTGGGGGCTGGTGACGTAGCCAGCCTCCAGCGCGGCGTCCCCTTGCACGCACTCACAGACTTGGCTCTCTTGGCGTCTCGAGCCTCAGCTTCCTCGTTTACCTTCCACGTTTCGAGCATGCGGTCCGTGACGATTACGTATGCGGCATCGCTCGCCTTGTCAAAGTTTTCGACATTGATCGCAGCAGCGATGAGTGATTGCTATCAAGAGATGTTGGAAGCTGTTCATTTTGACTGCGCCCCGCTGGCGACCAGCTCCAGCGACGACGAGTTACGGACGAACTCGCCGTGGTCACCGTCGTTCGGGGATATCTCGCAGACGCATGCAGGGTTGAAGGTCAACGGGCTGGGGGCGAGAGCGAGAATAGCTTTCGGGTTACCGAGTTGCGTGAGCGGTTTTGTTCGTACCGCGGCGAGGAGAGCTTGGGCGATCATGGGGGCGCCTAAAATGAGAGAGCGTTCATGGTCACGTGGTTTATGGACGCCATGGTGTGACTAACTTGGGCAGTGTTGCCTGGTCGCCAGATGAAAATGATAAAAATTTGTAAATTGAATATTGCAATTACCAGAGCTCTAAAAATCGCGTAACTTGGTGTATATGCTAAGTAGCATATGAGCATTCCATTTCAAGAATAATCTATCCGTTTAATTTCCGTGTCATAACCCCTTTAAGCACTAGAAAGTCTACATCTACGAAATATTTTTCGTTTTAGCGCCGGGAGGCTAGCAGTTTTCTAAAATTTATTATAATTTATAAACTTTTACACAGATAAAAAGAAGAAACCTTTCTTGCCACCTTCTATTCTTTTTTTTTTAATAGTAAATTATGACCTCTTTTAATATGGCCAATAAGAAACGGGAACATTGACGACACTTTCTAAAGCTGTGATCATCAGGTGCAGTGATGAACGTCCGTCCATTCATAGGGCGTATATATATATATATATATATATATATATATATATATATATATATATATATATATATATAAAAAACTTTGCCCTTGAAGAGACATATTCTGCTTCAAGACGAAGTCGTCATTGAAGCAGTGATCTGTCTCCGTGTCGTGATACAGCGGGAAAAAAATAGACGTGTCTCCCTTCTTTGTTAATTTACTGTAACGTTTTTTAACCATTTAACTCTCCTGGTATTTTTATTAAATTTGTAAAACGCCATCGGAGATTTAAGCCATAACTGCGGCGACTGGCGGCTTTATAATAATATATGAAAACCAAACATATGCAAACTTTCAGAAGAGCGGTTGTTGAAAGAGGTAACAAACTCACACTACCCCATACCCCTCGAGCTTGAAACTATGAAACTGAAGGGGAAAAAAAAGAAAAGAAGAAATACGGGAACAGAGAGTGTGTGATTCATGCTGATAGCGAGGGTGGGGAGCGGGGGAAGGGGGGGGAGAGAGAGAGAGCACTTAAAGGGGCGGTGCAACGATTTTATGATTAAAAGAATTTGCATCTCGTCATTTTTACGTTGTTTATCGTGTCCCGGAGGATAGAAAAAACATCTCCTTCATTAAAAATGCCGCGATTCCGCTGCATAATCGCAAAGCAAAAGTCGATGTTTTCCCCCACATGCAGCCCCAAGTGGCAGCCGAAGAAACTACGGCGACAAGATTACGTGACCTCGCTCGGCTCTAAGCTGCAGCATAACGCCCGCTAATGTCCGCGGAGAGAGGGGAGGAAGCGTCCCCCGAGATAGCACACGGGAAGCTACAGGCACTCCGAATGACGTCACTGGAAGTGCGACCAGGTGTGACCCTGAAGACTGGGAGTGAGTTGAGGGGGTGCCCGGAATGCCAATATTTATCTTTTTTTACGCAACAACTCTTACACGCGGGCGAAATCGGTTTTCTGTTCTTTACTTCAGAAGTGTCAGAGGCCAACTTCCACAAATGATTGACCAGAAGTCCGAAAATCATTGCACCCCCTTTAAGGTTCTTTTTGTTCAGGAAACCAGGAACTCTGTGATAACGTTATTGCCCGGTTCGAGGTTTTCGAAACGGACAATGACACTTTAGAGCCTGCTTGAGGAATCAACGCAGTGCTGTGACGGCTTCATATGACTTATTGCTCTGTGGCGCGCATCGCTGCATCAAATCTGAATGCCACGTGTCACTTTTCCAAGCACTGAGTCACCTCTGATGTCTCGTGGTATCGAGGCGCTCGAAGAGGATGTGTGTGTGTGTAGGGGGGGGGGGGGGGATTCCATTGCGTTCTTTCTTGTGTTTGAGTTCAATGTTTCAAACCCAAGTCTGTAAATAACGGGGAGGCTTGGGGGTAAGCTTCGAAAACCAGACAGCCTATTTGGCAGGTCATGATTGATTTGAGCCTGAGCTACGAACTATGTGCATAATAAAATTTCCGAAAATGTTTGTACCCTTGTTTTTATCTCTTTCATCGCCTCATCTAAAAATTCTGGTTTTCTCGTGCGTAAATGAAACCTTTAAAACAATAGTGAACTTGTATGTTCCCTACTTTAGACAAGCATAGTAGCACAAGTGTGACACAAATAGGCTCGCACACAAAGTCACTGAGCCAGAAGCTTTCTGGTTGTCGCGGGGTAGCCAGCACTGCATAGAGTCCAAGCGCTTGTCCTCATGTGACTTCGATTATATTGCCGGAAAAAAGCAGTTCTTTTCTTGGTCCTGACATTTAATCGAACATTTGAGAAAGAATATAGTCGTCCTTCCGATGCAAAAGGAACTCTATTTCCGAAAACGAGAAACGATCTCCAAATACTATTTTAAAGCATTCGATTAAACGGCTTCGATGAAATGGCGTTTGATGCGATGGCATTCGATGAAACAGCTTCGGTGAGACGGCGTTCGATGAAGCGTCTGGACCCAATCACCAGCAATAATTTGAAGTACCAGTTCATCTTTCCTACCTTGCACAGTCTACGGATAGAACCACCTCATCTGGTTGGTTGCTAATATCACTGACCTAACTTGACTATAAATTCCATCCGTGACATTTTTGCGATTGCCCTTGACCTGCTCTTTTGTTACTGTTTATTATTAGTAATGATTTGTTACAGATGTACAGACTATTTATGGCAGTGTATTTACCTTCCGCTCTATAACAACTTCGGGACAAGAAAGCGCATTCGATAAACAAATACACAAAAGTAGTAATTCTGGTTGCGTTGTCAACTCTATCCCTAGCCTAATTATGTAGACAATGTGTAGGAAGAGACGCATTGATAGCAAGATAAGGGGAGAAGCTTGGAGAATTGTCAAGTGGGCGTTGTTTTTAAAAGCTGAAGAACTTGAAGATGCGTGAGAGAACGCGGGGTTTTGCGGCAGGGGTATGGAGGCGGGGCTTTCATGTTTGGATTATTTTTTAAACTAATCATGGAATGGGGCAAAATCGTAAATGTCGGCGAGGAGCAGTTTATTTTGTCAGGAAAACCCGGCTTGATTTTGTAAGTAAACGACCGTTGAAACAGATAACAGACTTACACTGGATTCCCCAGTAGCTTCAAAAAGCCACGTTACGTTCTCCGCTCAAACCGTGACCCCGGACTCGCAAAATATGTGGAACAGCAAAACGATCAGATAGAAAAGCTACACGGACTGAGTGTATCTCCGTTTCACCATAACTTGGTAAACGGCGAAAGCTACGGTCCCCGTTGGCCAATCAGAGCAACGGAGCGACGCACAAGACAGCTCTCCGCGCAAAACCTCTCTCACAACGCTTCCAGCCCCCAGGGAGGATCGTGTTTCGATGGAACATCGTCAAGTGCTTCACTCCGATGCCCCGCTTGGCTCACGAGGGTCGTAGCTTTATATCCTGTCTTCGGAGGACTGGTTTTCACGACGCTCGAACGAGCACTTAGCGCTTCGCGTTGTCCTGTGCGGAAGGTACTCCGTGATAATGGTTTTGTTCGGTTCGAGGTTCTGACGAAATACAATGACACTTTTGTGAGCTGCTTGGAGAATGACTTCGGGGTAATCCGGGAAGTCAGACATACTGCTTTGGTACAAGATTATGTTCCGTATACACCGGGATGGACCATACCGGACGCTGCGTGCGAGTCGTTCCAGATAATGCAGTGCTGTGAGCGCTTCATTTGGCCTCATGCTCCTCGTGTCCCCGCACTCAGCGCATGCCACGTGTCACGCACTTAGAACTCACTTACCTCCGATGGCTCGTAGCGTCCGCTGCGGTCCATTTGAAGGTAGAGCGGATCGTAAGAGACTACACGGGTTTATGTTTGCGAATAATGGATCACTTAGAATGGTTCATTGGTAAATTCTGCTTGAATTCAGCCTGAGCTCGCAAACTCTGGACACAATAAAATGATGTGGCGTAGAAATAAAAGCTTCTAAGAATGTTAGTATCCTGTTGTTGTTTTTTGTACTTGTAAACATTGTTTGAACTTCAGGAAAATGCGTACTTTTGTTATTGCATGGGACCGTGTCTCGGTGTAAAAAAAAAAGGAAAAAGAAGAGCACCTTTGGTTACCACCTTTGAATGATGAAAAGAAAAGCTCTCGCGAGGCTATATAAGAACGTTGCCCGTGGTGCGAAGTTGCAACATCTGTCGCCCGATCGTCCTGTCAGTGTCTCGGTCGAGCGGGTTCATCCGATGTCGTTCTACCCGGTGGAAAGGGTCATCGCCAAGACGGTAAGTCGCCCTTCTCTATATTTCAAGACCGTACCTTTGACTTTGTATGCCTCTTATGCTATGACATTGTATTCTATTTATAAATGTCACGTCAGAAAGAGCCACAGTCAATGTTTTGGACCCTGTTCTGTTGAACCATTTCCCAACTATCTCTATTCGCTCTTCGTTATCTGATGTGAGTATACCTTGCTACCAAATTTGTATATCAACATTACTTCCTTCAGCCAAAAGACCTCAACTGTAGAGACGAGATAACCTTATTACGCTGGAAGGTAGAATACGTGCCTTACGCAAAGCACCAGTAGCGCGCGCACGTCAAGACGCGGATAGTGCACAGCAACCAAGCTCTCTGTGGTCAGCCGCTTCCGGTCGATTTAAAGTAATTATAAAACGTTTTGATTAAGCGGGGGATTTGTGAAACCGTTTATGCAGTTTCGATCGATCATCCGACCTGATCGCGCTGCGATTAGGTCTTCTCATTTAAAATCGCAGCGAGGACATATTTCGAAGCGGGCTCGTATCGAATCAGGCGATTATTTGGAGCTGAAAAAACGGTTCCCTAAAGTTCTCCATTCTCCGGTAGCCCTCGATAAAGCTCCCGCCCGCGCTTTGAGGACAGCGTTCGCAAACCAGGTAATGCGAGACTTGGAAAAGACACGCGGCAACTCCTTTTCCAAGTCTCGCGTTATCTCTTTTCTTTCTTTCTATAAATCCCCATACAGTACGAAAACTACCTGCACTATAGTCGGTGGCGCAGTCGAAGCGTCGCCTCCAAGCTCCAGCACAAGCTCGTTGCCTTTCACCGTGCTTTTGCTGCGCGCGCACGCTTGTGTTAACAAGAAAGCTCGCTCTGGAGGCGGAGTTTCTACCGCATTATTAACCTGTTACCGACTAAACAGGCTCAGTGGTGTTGTTTGCCCAATAACAGATCACTGGACGGACTCAGCGCGCACACTTCGGTTCTTTGTAAATTGCACAGAGGTCCATAAACACATTTAATATATTCAGTTTACACAAACGTTGGCTGCTAGGTTTGTTTCTACCTGCTGCTCTGCAGTTTAGCGCAATGTTTGAAACAATGGTTTGAATACTTAGTTGTTTTACATCGACGCTTTGAAACAAGCATAGTCGTACAGCCTCGCTGACAGCACCGGTAAAGTTTGAGGTGACCGGGCAAAAGTCTCACCGGACGAATAACTGGCAAGCTAATATAGATTCGGTCAAGAAAACTATTGTTTGATTGGCCAGTCGCCGGCAAAATTTAAGCTCAATTATGAATTGTGTTTAATTAATCCCGTGCTTGGCTGAGGCAAAAGCACCCTTGTGCGATCGATTGAGCTGACCAAAGTGGCATGTGCGCCGTACTCAGCAAAGTTACTAGGCGAATTTGACCAGCCACTTCCGCTACACTGCTACTGGAGTGATTAATTATTGGAAGCATAGTCTTTTAGCACGTGCGATAACCCCGCTGTGGGCCTACGCTTGCAGAAAACGACTCCGGCGTATCGTGCACAGAATAGCTGGTGAGAGACGCTTTTTGAGATGAGCCATTGTTTCCACGCCTCTTATGGGTCGTACGTCTTTGTTCCGGTGCACTAATCAGGCGGTGAGCTTTTGTCAGGGTTGCGAGAAAATTGGTGAGCCTCTGTCCAAGGCACGAGCTAGTGTTTGACTGCTATGTCTTTTTCTTATTTTTGCGTGTCGAGACTGGCACAAGAAACAAGACAGAAGATAAAGCATAGATGGTGGCAAATGTCTTTACTGTCTACGCTGAATCGGCGCGATAGTCAGGAGCATACTAATGGCATTATAATGAAGTTCGCATGGAGCCACTAAAACGTGGCTCTCAGTAATGGCCGCTTTTCTCTATAAATGAAGGTAACGTGACATAAAAAGGTACGCTAATACTACACCGGAATTTAAATAATATCAACTCTAGTAAATGTTTAATTTTCTGACCGTCTGGAGAGGTAACCTCGCCCACGTTCTGTAATACACGACGCCACTAGCGGCTCGGTGATGACTTCCGAGAACGAAGTATCTAAGCTTTTACTTCGAGAGAGACGCTGTCATTTGGCATTCTAGAACGGTTGCTTCGTAACTCTACTTTCTCCACTAATGTTTCTTTTTGTTAATATTATTGGCGCTGCAATGTATGCACCTATTTAAGTGCTACAACTTGTATCTACTTGTTTTTTTAATATATGTAAGCGCACCATTTCTTGTTCGTTTTGCCTTATTTGGTGGCGATCGATAACTGAAGCACATGTAGCGAAATTGAAATTTAGCTTGCCTAACACTTTCGTTAATGTGGTTGCAGAGCAAGGTGCTTCCTGGTCCAGTGGAAGGGACTATACCTAAATGGCAATGCACGTTGGAGCCACGGCGGCATCTCAACGCACAGTGCCTGACCGAGTTCTCCAACCCAACTAAGCCAGCGCAGAGCCGCCTGGATGCAGTCACAGACAAGCTCCTCTATGAACTACAAAAGAAGCTCTCCAACCCGAAGAAATGCAACGGACTTGTAAGAGTTGAGTTTGAGCTTGATATCTTTCGGTGGGTCTTTCACGAGGTGGCCACTAAAATTGATGGTGGTTGGTTACTCTGCGAGGAATGTGATTTTGAACGTCTGAACTTGCCAGCTGGGTGGTTTGAACGGGATAATAAGTTGGGCGGCTCTGTTGAGATCCAGTTTCCTCTTAGGGTGAGGGGTGTTGTTCGGCGTCAGAGGGCTTCCAGATTTTTCGTGAACGGGTTCCCGCAGGAATACTTGTACATTTTTTTTTGTAGCCAGGGGAGTCACTTTGTAGTGGGAAATGGAAAACGACACCGACAACGTTGTCCGCGTGACCTTGGAGTCAAGTCTTCTCAAATTAACACTGAACAACCGTATGATAAGAAAAGTGCACCACGAAAAAGAATTGCTGAATAACTCGTATGTAAAAGCAATAGAGAGATACGTTTCAAGGTTTGTAAACCCCATAACTGAGAATGATGCACTAGAACAGAGGTTACGATCACTATGCACATCAGTTGAAAGTCAATACAAGCGAACAAAAGGGCGCAATAGGCCAATGTTTTTACAACAAGAACGTAGCATAACCGTTGACCTCGGCACTAGCGTTTGTAGAGAAACGTGTGATAACAGCCCCTCTCAAGATGTCGTGGCATCTGAAACGATAGTCCACATGTTGCAGAGAAGGCTAGACGAAAAAACTGCTGAGACTAACGAGCTTAAGGGTGAGGTTTCTGGGTTAAGGAGTACCGCGGAGCAGCTGGAAGCTCGAAATGACCTTTTGTCTCAAGATGAAAACCTGTCCTCGTTCCTCATGTCACGTGGAAGTCCACTAAATAAGGGCAAAAGGATCGGAGAGAGGTAGCCGGAAAACGGACCAGCGAAAACTTAAGGTAGTCGCCGAGGGCATTGCAACGTCGCTGGACGATATTCTTCCAAGCTTTGGGCTAAGTACGAAGGATATTTTTGTAGAAGACCTGAGAGGACTTCTACACAGAATATCCTATGATGACTCGGGACATGCTCTCGTACAAGCGCATGTCAAGGAACCCTTTCGGGGTGGTGGAATAACGTCATTTAAGGATTTATGCGAAGGAGACAGGAAGATTGTCCGCGACGTTGCGATGCTCCTGGATGATCATAGGTGTAGCAATACATTTTGGCAAGCACTTTCGCGTAGCTTGAAGGGCTTGCCATCCGTGGCTGTTATAAACAGCTATCGAGAGAGTCTAGACGAGCGACTCGAAATAACAAAAAACACCAGGAGCGCCTCATGGAGCGCAAGTTTCGTTTAAGAAAGAGATAGAATATGTCATTCAAGAAATTGCGAATGAAAGGCACATGACCCTCCGCGAGCTTAGTGCTCAGCCACAGATACTTAAAATTGAAGGCGATGGGTACCGGATTAGTAGAAAAACGTCTTGGACGACACTGTGCTTTGTTGTGATAGAACCGGGGAAGCAACTGCAAGCTCACAAGCTTCACCGCCTTCTGGCACTCGTGGAAATATCGGAAAACTACTTTTCCGTGAGGGAATCGTTTCAGAACCTCGTTTTGGAAATCAACTCTGTAATTGCTAGCCAAAACATCCTTGTTGCGGGAGTTAATTTTCAGATCAGAGTATGCCTCGGATCAGACTTAAAATTTCTTCTGGTGTTGATGGGCTTGCAGTCTGCTTCCTCAAAATTTCCGTGCCCCTTCTGCCGTGCAGATCCCAAAAGAGAAGTGATCTCGACTTGTCTAGTAGTAAGTTTAATGAGCCTCCTTTAACCAGAACTCTGGGAAACTTGAGTTCAGACTGCGATGCGCTAGCTCATGGAGTGCAGTATGCGACACTTTTTCAGATTGAGCCAGCTCAAATTATACCAGACGTACTGCACATGCGTCTGCGAATTCTCAACCGCCTTCTTGACTGCCTAGTGATTGAAATGGAGGACTTTGATTGTGAGGCAAAGGTTCTCAATCCTCGAGCGAAAACTGACCGTATGGAGAAGTTTATAGCTCTTGTGAATAGCTGTGGTGTTAAGTTTGATGTCTGGCAAGATGAACGAAAGGGCCGCGCGTTCACGTCTCTCTCTGGTAACGACTGCCAGAAGCTCCTAAAACACTTACCAGATAAACTAAAGGGACAACTACACCAGGACACAGAGTCGGCAGTTATTTTTTTGTGGACAACGTTTCGTGACGTGTTAAAACTTTTCGAAAGTGATACATCTGGAAAGGACGCTGAGGAGAAGGCACGCGCCTTTTTTTGTACTTTCATTCAGCTGGAAAAAACTAAAAGGAAAGGCTATGGCAGGGATCGCGTAACGCCCTATATCCATATTTTTGCGCACCACGCCCCGACCAAGCATATTCGATTTCAGTGTTTGGGATGGTACTCAAGCCAAGGGCTAGAAAAGAAAAATGATGTCCTGAAAGCTCTCCACCACGGTAGATCAAACAAGTGGAGCCCTGCTGAAGACGCGCTTAAGCTTGCTAAGCGATCGGAAGCCTTTTCTGACTGCCCAAGCACGCGGGCATATGTAAAGTCCGATACTGATTATTGGAAGGGCGGGTGAATCGAAGAAAATCGAAGAAAAAGACAGCGCTCCGCCGCGGACGCAGCGACTAACTGCAGGGAGCTAAATATTGAAACCATGAGCGCTGGGCAACTGCGAACAGAATTACATTCCTTGGGCAAAATAACTACCACCAAATGTCCCTCGAAGCTTCGCGACATGTTGCGCAAAGTAATGAAAGACCCCGTAAGTTAATCATGCTTTTGCTCAATGCCTTGTACATATTGCTGAGTGCTTGTGTTCCGTTTAATATGATTGAAGAGCGAAACATGGTGTAAATTATTCTGTGCAGTTTCCTTTAAACGTTTTGCACCATGAGAGTATTAATTCCGTAAGTGTGACTGACGATTTTTTTTGTAATGTGGGATTTGTTTAATGGTGTATTCACTGCTATTTACCACGCACATTGTATATACTGTATATCACCTATGCTGCAGCTGGATGAGCTGAGGAAGTGTGGAGCGTTTAGCGTGGACATTGAAGAGTTGTTCTATTCCCTCCCCCGCTCTCCGGAGTGAATAAGTGCGTTGAGAAGAATGACGAACTGTCCTTTAGAAATGCATGTGGTGTGTCCCTTGAGGGGTTCCTGGAAATGTCGCAATTTCACCTGGAGTCGATGGTGGTTGGGTGGAAGAATGATTGCTATGTACAAAGGTCGGGCGTTTGTATTGGCCCATAGGTTCCACCACAGTTAAAAAGGTGGTTCGCTATGTTGATGATTTTTTAGTGTTCCTGAGGGGTTTTGACGGCACGGGGTCCTCAGTGGCTGACGTGTTGGCACTTTTTGGCGAATGTGGTGGGGGCATCAGGTTTACGTCGGTGACGCCATCTGTGAAAGAGATGTTTTTGACTTCGACAATAAAAAAGGAGGGGGGGGGAGGGGGACCACGCGGAACCTGAATGACTGGTGCCCTATGTGATGTAACAGAAAGGTTGGCGCATGTGTAAATTGCTGCCTTACGCGTTTGCTTTTTATGTTTTCTGTAATAAAACCTTCCGTTGCGAGCCAGCGCCTGTCCCGTCCTGTTTGTTCCTTCTTTCTAGTCTATGCTGTGCGCTGTTTTACCTACATTATGTATACCCTACACAACCTAGCCAGCTTTCAACTTTTGTATAGTGTTTTAATGCTTGGCTAAAATTATGTGAGCATCAAAGATGGTTAGACAGGGAGTGCCATATGTTTAATGCTACAAAATTGGAGGGAAAAAAATTCCCCGTACGTGTTATGACATGGTGGCAGATTAAAATGGCCAGAAAAATTTCATCTGGTTGGATGGGCACCTTTAAAAAGGTGCCCGCCACAGTAACTTGGCAAAGAGTGAACGCTATGGCTAAGCACGTGACAGCTCTTGTCAGGGGCATAGGGCGGAAATCGTAACCCAAGCATTTGGAGAATATGCGACAGCCCGGATCTTTTTTCGCGTGTCCCAGACCTTGCGTTTATCATCCCCTGGAAGATTAGCCCGTCATTCAAATATTCGTACAAAAGAGGCTTTCCTCTCTTTTCTGCCGCCCGTGGCTTCGACAGCCTTACGTGTAACTATCATTGAGATAGAGTATATAGTCACCTTTTTCGCCCCGACGTGCTGATTGTCCCTTTGGGACCGTGGCCTTCGTCTTTTGCCAAGTCACGGCGAGTCGGTGTATAGAAATGCCTGAAATGTCTAGAGGTGCGGAAAATTTCGAAACTTCAAATAGTGTTTCCCAGTCTAGTCAATTCATGGCGCGCTTAATTGTACTGTTGGAATTATGTGCATTTTGCCGCATATTCGAAAATTTCGAATGTCTTCAGAATTCTCTGCAAAATTAGACGAGCTCATACCGCTGCACTTAGCCTCCCAGTTACAACGCCTGAAAACGTCGAAGCAGGGCAGACACATACTGTCCCTCATCAACTACGACACCTCCACCGTCCCAGACATACCCCCGGAACCACCCCCGCGGAACATCCTCCCCAACATTCAGGTAGAGCCTATTCCACGAAACATGAACCCCGACAGAAACAAAAAGTGCCGAGAAGTCAGAGCACGAGCTCTTACACAGCGAGTATACTCACGCTAAAACAAGAAGGAGCTCGCGTATACTTCACAGATGCGAGCCTTCAAACCGACACCAACAACGGAACGATTGCCTACCACTCCGAACACCACTTTACAATGCACTAACCCATTGACCATCGATGACTTAGAGGCACACGCCACTTCCATGGCAATTGAACATGCTTGCACCGAACCCCACACACACCACCCAACCTTTATATTTTCAGACTCACGAGATGCACTTCGCAGCTACCTTCAAAACAAAGTCGATGCAAGGTACATATACCTTGGTCAATGTTTGCACTCGCAATTTCCTCGCCCCCATATTGCATCAACACTCCTACCATTAATTTCGTTTAGTGCGGGTGCCAGGCCATGCTTCAATGGAGGGCAATGCAAAAGCCAATGCGCTGATCCGAGTTCCAGTTCCCGGACCCTCCATTGGCTGGTCTAGCCCATCCTCTCCCAAAACACAGAGAGGCCTCGATAAACACAACCGCCGCACACTGTTGCAAGAATACCGTAGGAACCGTCAAACGCCTGCCCCCTCCTCCCGCCCATCTCAGCCGCCCAGATGCCGCACTCATCCGGCAGGCTCAAACGTATTCACTGCCATCACACCAAGTCCTACATAAAATTTACCGGCGACCCAGACACCCCCATTGTCAATGTTTTGACACCTACCCCTGGTCGCTTCACAGATATTGGGCGTGCCCCCTTTACCCCCCCCCCCCCCCTTTCCCGCCGAAATCACCTCCTGGGAGGAGTGGCTGGCGCCACCCTTGGACATCGCCGAGCAGGCTCTTCAAGCCCTCACTGCTCGTGCCAAGACTGTCTCAGCACAAGTGCTCCAGGAATGCAAAATCCTTACCCCATCCCCCCCCCCCACCCTTAGGAGACCTTGACCAGGGTTTCCTGTGTACAAATAAAGTTCATTCTCTCTCTCTCTCTCTGGCCGTAAAATTCGTCGCGAAAAGCTTCACTGCTTCGCACCGCTCTTGCGTCAAGCTCCACCGCTTCGCATCGGCACACGCGCGTCAAGTTTCACTGCTTTACACCGGTGTGTTAGGTGAAACAGCTATACGAGCATCGCGGTTGGCGCGATGGTATCAGAAATTTGGCTGAAGATTGTAGGTCAGCCTGTTTTCATTATTTGACTCTAAAGGTTTGTGCCGGCAAAGAACGCATGCGCTATATTAAAATAAATAAGGTAGTCGTTGGTTGGCCTGCCATTTGCCATTATTAAATTATTATTATTTTACATTATGCTTCTTCCCACCTATCCTATCAGGGACATATTTTTTTCTTAACCCTACAATGCATGCCTCTTTATTTTTACATGAAATTATTTAGGAGTGCTTGCTACTATAAAATAAAAATCGAAAAATGCCTAAAAAGTTTATTATTTTTTCAACTTAAAAACGAAAAATACTTTCCTCATGGGTTGTGGATATGGCGAAAGCAGTTTTTGTCTTTGTCTTCGAAGATTAAACATTTAGGTTCATGAAAGTTAATTTGGCAACGTTGACTTTAGTTTATCATCTTATGTTGATCAATAGGTTATTCATTTGTTATTTTCATATAAAACACAGCCAAGCTGCCTCCCAGATGTTTATTTATATCGTTAATAACAAATATTGCAGAATGCACTAAAAAAATAAACGATAGCTATTCTACAGCTTTACTGTTCTTTTGTGCTTATCAGAAAGTATTTTGTTTTCATTTTGCAATATTATTACTTTCGATAACGTACGTAAAACGTAATAGACTGAAATTATTTGTCTAGATTAGAAACTATTATTGTGAGGGCTGCTTCTTTTGCAAAGGCTTCTTGAAATGTGCCCCCTGGTCTGTTCGAAAAGTAATTAAACAGATTTTAAAGCACAATATTATTTATTTAGGAACATGTGCACTTTTTGATCAACAGGAGAGCATCTTTACACACACGGAAAATAAATTTATTACGGAAAAAATTATACAGTAAAAACATTTTCCGCATACCGAAGCTGTGAACAAAAGGTTGGAGTGCAAACGAGCTGGTGGTGGTTAAACATTTGACTGAAAACCCCGAGACTGGGACGGACAAACACAAAGTATATTTTGGGACTTCGTGTTTGTCCGTCCCAGGAGCAGATCCAAAACTCCGTTTTTTTTTTGTTTTTTTTTTTGGGGGGGGGGGCAGAAAATTTGTAAGGATACTATTCTCTCATTCTTTCTTGTGCACCGGCGAGTCCACCCATGTCAAATTGCCCTCCGAGAAGAGGGGAGGGGGGGGGAGGGTCGACTTCGTTTGGGGGGGGGGGGGGCGGCCCCCCCGTCGCCCCCTTTGGATCCGCCACTGGTCCGTCCCTTCTCGTCCCAGTCTCGGGGTTTTCAGTCAAATGTTTAAATACCAAACCTTTTTCTTTTTTTTTTCGGGGTGGATGCAGGCGGCATGGAGGAATGCGACCATGATTACAAATGACCGTTATATGACAGATTGTTACACGACTAACAATTCAAGGAAATTTATTTGTTAGAAAAAAAAAACACTTGCAGTTTGAATTTATCATTTTACCACCACAACAATGTATGTCTGTTTTGTTACCACAAGTTATTTCTCAACAAGATATGAAAAATGGCGCATAAAAGATCAGTTACACCACTTACACATAAAAAAGGTATGCATTTATTTCTATTTTTTCATAAGCCAATAAAATTTTAGGCTTTGGCCCCAGGTGCATGGTTCTTGTTGTAAGACTTTCCTGAAAATCTGTCACTCTGCATACTTCCAAATTAAATATGGTAGGCAGAAGTTTTTAAATAAATTTGTTTATCTTTCGTTACACCACTGACATTCAAGTCGGTCACCTTGTTTCTTTTTTTTTTTTTAATTCATAAAAATATAAATACTTTAGCAACACTGGAATCCCCCGATATCATACCACAAATTGGAGCCGACGTAGGTGTACGATTTTTAAATCAAACTTATAGAAGTTTACTAAGCTAAAACAAAAGTTCACACCTTTGAAACGTGTGTGGTAGTTAGCAGATACAAAACGAATGCTGAAATTACACATAAGATGCAATCTAAACTAAATATTTTTCTAAAATAGTTTAATTAGGAAAACTTGCAACTATTTGTTTTTAGGACACCCTAATACTATGCTATGCAAACTATATTTTATGAATGATGGGAGGAAGGCGTTTGAAATTCGACAGTCACATTAATGTTTAATTTTTGGGAAAATTGTCCACCATCACAGAAGCTATTCACAAGCTCTGCATCATGAGTGACAAACGGGGGCCGAGAAAAGTCGCAGTTCTTAGTCCTACAGCCCTCCCTACCCTTTATTGGCAGCGAGCATAGCTTCAAGCCCTTTGGCTAAGCAAGTATAACCGCACAAGACAGCTCTGGTTCTACAGTGACGTAACTCTACGTCAGAATTGCGTTCCGATGAGACGAGTCTCTAAACTTAAATTTTGGAAATGCTAAAAGAAAAAAAAACTTCCTTCAAAGTATTTTAGAAAAATTATTTGGAAAACCAGTGGTATCCGGCAATTTCCATCTTTACCATAGGAAATTGGTTTGGCTTATTGTCATACTATACAAAACATTTACCCTTGCTTGCTCGTTCCACAAGGATTCTCAGTGAAGTCAGCAACATCTGCGTAACAGCAACAGCCTTGCCCGTTGTTAGATATTTTTCCTTACGGCGATCCAAAGGAAAGTAGTTTCTGAAGGACCCACTTGTCCTCGGAGGACCAATTTATTTTGGTAGCAGTCCTCAGGAGAGCTGCTCCAAGTGGGACAAGCTCTAGTTTGTTGCAGGTTAGGAATGGCAGGACAATCCCCTCCCCAGAAAGGTTTCTGCTCATCATAATTGGAGGTTTTCTTCTCTCCAACGTTTTCTCTGCTAAAGTGAAAAGAGTGGAGGGCTTTGTGAAAGGAGCTCTCCCCGATATTTTTAACCTGCAACAGATTGAAGCTGCCGCCTGCGGCAGCCATCGTGAGGGCACCCTAGGAGGTGTCGTGAACCATGAAGATGTTCAACTCAAGTGCCACGGTCATGCAGCACGGCAGAACAACCAACTTGCAGGCAAGACTGCGGATGTTGCAGGTTGGTTTTCGTCGGCAGCCTGTGGTAGAGTCAAAAACTTTAATTTAGATACACGGAGATCATTATTTCTTTCCTCGACACCTTCGGTGGTTGTTAGGAGTATAAACGCTCTGTGCAGTAAAAAGGCAAACAGCAAATTTGGATGAGTCAAAACCTGCAGCGATGACAACTCTCAATTTGTTTTTCCAAAATGCCGATGTTTGTTTACTGCTTCTAAGTTTGGAACAAAAATCTGTAAGGAATCACACCCATTCTCTTGGAGTTCTGAGAGCTTCATGAAGCGTTGAACTCTTGGGGCTTGTATTTGAATCAAGGACATGATGCCACCTTGCATTTGGTGGCAGGGACGCGAGAACATTATCAGTCTTGTCTCCCGCACTGTTAATTCCAGACTTGACGTTATCATCGCACATGAGGCTAAACTCGACCAAGCGACCCCTCCTCTTCAGCTGCAGGTCTCTGTCGGAATAAGAGTATCCCTTTCCCGATTCTTGTCCAAAATGGGCAAGTAGCTGGGTAGCACAACACGGACACAGTCGCTGATCAAATGAAACGCGTCCTGCAGCGAAGGACCATCGATCCTATTCATGTATATTCCTCCAAGACCTCTATGCTCTTGCCTATGCTGAATGAAGAAGTGTCTGTCACACTCTTTCTTCAAGGCTGGATAGAGAGTGCTGTCATGGAGGTCACAGGTCTCCTTCAGAGTACGATGGTAATGTCTGATGTCATCCTGGTGCAGAATGTAAGGTACAATGTCAGTGCCACCTTCGAACCAGCCAGACAACACCTTGTTTGAGGCCTTGTCCCTTAACTCCAAGTATTTGTAGTTGAAGTAAAGTGTGGGAATGTTCGGGTTCCTCGGGTGTATCGCCGAGTCTAGACTGATGGTCTGAAGCGTAGCACGATGTCCTTGCAGAGCATTTGGTCCTAGCCACGAAGGGACATCAGTGTCATTCGTCGAAACCGACACTGTCACATGAGCTGCTTCGAAGATGTCACCATCTTCTATGACGCAGGATATGACACCGGAACCTTCATTTGAATCTATGCAGCGAGTCACGTGGAAGGTTTTGGTGCCTTCGAACTGTTCCAGCTCCCTGACGATATCGCCTTGTGCTGTGAGGACTAATAGCTCCATTTTGCGTCGCATGTCGTCCTGGTTTTTCAGCAGCGTTTCGAGATTCGTGATAGGCTCGGCCACAAACTGAGTGCGATCGGGTGCCAGGGATAACGCGGCACACGCGCTGCGATGCGAACAGTAGGCAAGCACGGCACCGCCTCCAGCTCCTAGCGATACAGCAGCAGTAAGCAGCTTTGCTCGCGAAACACTGACGGAGAGGAAGAGAAATGCACGGTCACGTTGCTCGGCGCCTGTCGTCTTGCGCCGCTCTTGACATGAACCAAAGGTTTGAGAAGACGCACAAAAGTTGACCGCCACATTGTTCTTAAGTATTAGTTGTAATGCGCACCGACAAGGTAACAAAACCGAAGAACTTCTCAGCTATCACCCAACGGCAGAAACCGAAACTACTAAATCGACCAAAAATGTGCATTCACTGCGGTTTTGTAATCAAAAGTTAGTTTACAGTAATAATTTTATAAAAAAATTGTTTTATTTAGTCATTTTATAATATTTTATAAATAATAAATAACTTTTATTATTTTAATTATATTTGAACATTTTAGCGAATACAGTGAAGCCGGCTCCGCGTCTGCGGTGCAGCTACTGAAGTTGTTCAAAGCTTGTGCACGATGGTAAGCGTCTACTTTGTCGGGATATTTCTATAATTTTACGCTTCCCACGCACGTATTATTTCGCTGAAGGTGATGTATACTCATTGGGAAGCATCGGAGACCAAATGTATTCTTTTTATTTGCGGAGCTAACGTTCAAATCGGGCAATCTCCGACCGAGCGTCAATGGACACCGCTGAATGATCGGCATGACAGAAACGCCTTTGGGTCGTTTCTAAAATTACTTCATGTCACTTCCTCTAACCACGGTGAACCGTAGACAGTTTGTCTACGGTTTCAAGCTAACGCGAAGTTCGTGCTGTTTCCGGAACAGGGGAATTGTTCTGAGATCAGAGGGCGGCTAACCGTGATTCATCAGTTTGAAGACTAGAACTCGCCAGATTTCTCACCCAGTGGTCGATTTCGCCGCGTTGTACTCTGTGTCAACTTTTAACTTGAATATAAGTGTCATTACATCGTTTATATAAGTTTTGTAAGTGGTGCCGGCTCCGCAAACGAGTACATTGTCACATGCACCGTTTTAGGAGGAAGTGTTGGTTGCAAATTCTCTAATAGTGGCTTTGGAGTTGATCTGACTCTTCAAAGTCCGAGCAGTTCTGTACAGCTGCTTTAATTTGTTTGCAAAATGGAAAAGTAAAATAAACTCACTGGTAATCAGTGCCTTAGAATCTCGACGTAAAACTGGTTTTCGGTTCGCTGTAAACATTAATCTGATAGTTTTAAGTATTCTGTAAAGTATCTTGGGTCTGTTTTTGTTTTGTTTTCTGAGCGCCATTCTTTGTTTTGTGTTTCCAGAGTGTGACAGAGTCTGCACTAAGACTACATGCGACGTGGAGTGTCTCTTTCACAGCTGAAGTGCCGCTTTCAGTACAGCAAACGGGAGGAATGTGCCTGTGCGAGAAACCTACCTACCGTAGTATCTCCGAGAGATAGCTTACCTAAAATCGACAGGAAATCGAATGAAAATAAAGTGGTGGCTAACTTTCGGTGTGCCTTGAAAAAATTGTTTCAGATTTTGTGGTCCTCGTAACTTGTGATTGCAGGAACCAAAGGCGATTGGTCTTCCCAGTCAGCAGTGTTCAAGCTCATGTCCCGCCGTGCGCAAGTAGCCATTTTGGCCGAGGTCACCATTGGTCAGGGCCCTGCAATTACTAGAAGCGGGCTATGTTTCAGTGTTGTCAAAGCAATATCAAATCGTGCCAAAAATAGGGGTGGGCTATCTTCGAGTTGCGGCATCTCTGTGTAAACTTACTGTAGGTCGCGTGGCGTAAAATTTTGTGTTCTTCATTACTACACTGTGCGATAAAGCTGACAAAAATTTCCCTCGTCGTGTTTGGGGTCACTGTCTCACAGTTGCTACGTTCTACTTACCTACACCTCCTGCCCCAGCTGCACTTGGTGCACACTGCCTTACTCTATATATCTTCAAGTTTCCTTCCCAGTCTCAGGGTTATCAACATCATGATTACTGCCCTGCACGTTTCTGCACTGCACTACCTTTTGCTACATCGGTGCACTGCTAGTGCAGGTAAACGAATTCGAGCTCAGTGTGTCCTACGTAAAACACCTACCTAGCTTGCGTCGCAAAATTTTCAGTGTTCGCCATCAATCTTTGCGAGCAAAATTTGCCGAGATTTCCCACATTGTGTTTGTACCATCTCTGTCGCAAGGTGTACTTCCCCATACTTCCGTTGCAGCTGTAATTCTGACTTGCAGTGCGCATATGTGAGAAGTCGTAGCCGTCTGCAGATGCTGTAGGCGCGCTTTGCCTCTCCTGTTTCCCCGCAGTACAGAAACCAGTACGACAATGACGTCACCGTGTGGAGTCCCCAGGGCGCCTGCACCAGGTGGAGTACGCCATGGAGGCCGTGAAGCAGGGCTCCGCCACCATCGGACTCAAGAGCGAACGCCACGCCGTGCTTCTCGCGCTGAAGGTAACCTGGCTTCTCCTCGGCCCCGCTGTCGGGAGTGGAGGAGGAACGGGCATTCTCCCAGTGTCGCGTTCCGCCTGCCGCGGCGTCGCAAAGCAAGAATGGAGCCTCCCACATCGTCCCGGGGCGCAGTCTCCGACCGGCGCATCTACCGCGCCCCTCGAAGCGGTCCTCGATTTCCGCCCAACGGCGTTGTAAAAGTGCGACGCCGTTGCCTGCGGTCTGGAGGCGGCGCAGCAGCAGACTCGCCGCAAATGTGCGTCGCTCCGACAGCCTGGGCAGTGCGGAAACCCAGCAGCAGACCGTGGCGGGCCGCTGCGGTGGCCTGCGTCCCGGGCGATCGGTCTCCTTTTTTACGGCATTCTTCGAGGTCGCTATTGGGATGTGTATGTTCTCCGTCGGGACATGCCAGGCTCCTGCGGCTTGTTGCCACTTTGCCTCGGGACCGCTTTCGGCAGCAGCGCGGAGCAGTACGAGATGGGAAACCGCCGGTCGAAGACGCGTTTAGGGCGCCGTAGCTGCCTTGCCAAAGTAGCTTGGGTTGCTGCGTGTTCCATCCTTCCGGAGATTGTCGTTCAAATGAGCGTTGCTCCCACTTCCGCTCGCTGGGACGTGTGCACCGGGGGTATGTGGAGTAGTGAGGTACGATCTACCTTGCCCATTGTTGCCAAATCGAACGGGTCTGCTAAACTCAGACTTTTGGTCAGTGGCAAGGCCACCTTTCATTTAATTTGTTTACTCTCAGGGCCCAAAAGCATTACGGAGGGGAGTAGGTTAGTTACTCAAGAATGCAATGCCAGTGAGGCCAAAACACATTATTATCAATAACAAGGCTAAGAAATATGTCAACACAAGAATAATCAATGCAAAAAACAAACAAAGAAGAGCTACAAACATCGCTAAGGAACATTATTAAAAAAAAAATTGTAATTGCAGTTTGAAATTCAGCGCCATGTCAGTTATTAAAACTATTGATGCAGGAAGGCGATTCCAATCAATGGATGTCTGGGGAAGAAAAGAAACGTGAAAATGAGGTGCTACAATGGGTGATGCCTATTTTTAGTTGGTGGTCTGTGCGCGAGGATATGTAAGATGGTCCTCAACAGAACGCTCAACAAAGCACCGGGTTTCGCATTCGGTTCTCGTTCACACTACGACTGCATGGTATGTGGTTCTCGGCCCTGCATATGCTCCGAGGGCTTGTAGTGTGCCAGCAGTCTGCTTTAGGAAAAAATATAGTTCGGAGTGGAGGAGAACCACTTTGGGTGCACTCTCCGGGGAAACGGGAGGACTTAAAAAATCGGCCGGGAGGGAGGAGGGAGGAGGAGAGAGAGGGGGGGGGGGGGGGGGGGGGGGGGGGGGGGGGGGGGGGGGGGGGGGGAGGGAGGGAGGGAGGGAGGGAGGGAGGGAGGGAGGGAAGGAAGGGGGGAAGGGAGGGGAGGGAGGGAGGGAGGGAGGGAGGGAGGGAGGGAGGGAGAAAGAAGGGAGAGAGAGAGAGGAAAGGAAGCTTGGGGGGTTACCATGAAGTCGAGGAGGCAGGGGGACTTAACCGACAAATCAAGTCCAAGCCAAAGGAATCTGACAAGAGCCACAATAATTGTGGACATTGGAAGTTGGGGGCTGTCAGCGTGATGATAGGTGCAAGGCAGCAGGGCCTAGCGGCAGCTGAGCTGGGGGGATGCAGTAGCATTCATTTGCAGCAGCTACAACCCTTTTAAATAATGATGCCTGACTCGCTGCCCTACCTCGATTTAACGTCACCGGGAGCACACTATTTTCTCTCAAGTTCTGGTACAGTACATCTAACAACGATTCAAGGCGTCACCAGGGCATTACACGTTCTTCCTAACTTGGCAAAGTTTGTGAAGTGCTCAGCAAATTCAAACAAGCGGCTGACATGCTCCAGCAACAGCACCGCGAGTGACAGCGGTGATTATCTAGCTGTTGCCGGCAAAGCTAGCCTTCACTGCTGTCGCTTGCTGAAGAACTGGGAGCCATTTTTTGTAGAATTTCAGACCTGCAAGCCAGTGGTCTCCTTTCTTTCGACAGCACTGTATAACAGCCTACTGGTTGCTGCTTGCAGAGAATTTTCAAGAAGGAAACTCTGGAGGCTGCAGACACGCCCTAAGCTACTGAAAATTGGCCTCGGAAAAACCTAAGAACTGTATATAAGCTGCTTAGCCGCCTTTCACATTAGGTTTGCAGCAAAGAGCGAGCTCCGCAAGTCGCAAAAGCTACCACAGCATACCGTAAAATTCCAAGCGAACGCCCACCTTTTTACCATACATAATGGGAGTAAAAAGCTGGGTGGGTGATCTTTCGATCAATGTCGGAAAAAACCATGAAAACATGAGCAAAACACCTCCAAAAGGCCGGGCTTGGTTTAGTTACTCTAGTCACTGTCAGCAAAACCATCAAAAGGCTCATCGCTCGCACTATCAAAGATGAGCTCAAACGCCTCATCAGTGAGGCTGTCTCTTTCCTTCGGGGCTTCATCGTCGACAGACGCCAGGGGGTCGTTGAGTTCACCACCTCAGACCCGTCCAGACCCGTGCTAATACCGCACCGATTGAACGAACACCTCACGGTATCCTCCGAGATTGAAGCCCACGCCTCAGAGACGAAGCAGACGACGTCCTGTCGAGATGGCTTGCGTGGGCTGCCCTTGGGGTCACCGCCCCTTCCGAAAGAACGAAGCCCAAACTTGGCGAAGAGCATCCTTGAACGGCTTCATCCAACATACATCGGCGGGCTGCGTGATGGATGTACAGCCATCCGGTATCAAGACGACGTCCGTGTCCTTAGCTTCAAGCGCCTCCGGGGCCACCTCCATTTTATGGATGGGCACCTGGTCAAGGACGAGCAAGTGCCTCTACGTCGTCCTCGTTGGGTCCCCAGACTCGCCATACCCATTCCAGAAACACTGGCGTGGTCATCCACCCATTCTTGGATGATGTGACTCGCACGTTTGCTAGAGTAAACCGTAAAGAAATGATTTGTAAATGAACTCTGCTGCAAATGCTTTGTGTTTTCCCAAAATGGCCATGCAAGTGGCCATGGACCAGGATAAATGTGTAGGGAAATGCTGTTGAAACTTTTCGTCTTGGCTGGAGGCTTGTGCCACCTAGCGAACGTCAAACAAATTTCTGATCGTCACGGAACCGGATTTTGGAACGGTCTGCATGCAGCTAAAGAAATAACCGCAACGTTCGAAAATTTGTTCACGAGCAGCGATCACCACGAGACAAACTAAACTGGATTTGGCTGTGTGGGGCGCAACAGTCAAATCTTTTAGAGATTTCTTTCTCGGCGTAAACCACATAAATGTGGTTTTCGCTACTACATTCTGGCTCTGCTACATTGGTTCTATGTGGTTGTAAACTTCTATTTATTGTTCTCTAACCCTGCAATAATTAGTAGATGCCACCTACCTGGAATCAGTGAAGCGAAAGCAGCACTCTTGATGGGATCCGGCCGGTTGATTCTTTAAGGACGATCAGCGCTGGCAGCTTTATTCCTGCCGCCGTTGCACGCAGGAACACTGTCATTCTTCGCGTCCAGCCAGGTGCTCGCGATCCGAATGCGCAGCTCACCGGTAGCGTTGTTGGTCCTTGAAGCTGGTGAATCCATCCGGATTCACCAGCTGAATGATCCATGTTTGCTATACAGTAGTCAGAAGAATCGTGCTCAGGCGAGCGTTCCAACAGCTCTTCTGAACACCGCGATCGCTTCAGCGTAGTCAGCGGGGAGCCTCTAGCTTCGTCCGTTTCAACCTGTATGGATACATTGACCACCGAGCGATGTAGTGACTTGACGCTTCAATGTTGCGGAGTCTCATTTTGCAGCTAGCTGTCGCGCATGCTCTTGCAGAAGGTGGTTGCTGACGGCTCGACCAGCTGATCGTTCAGTGTCGAGTCCATCAGTGCCATGTCGACCTCTCCGTTAAAAACAAGCCATCCATTGCTCATCGCTTCTTTTCAGCTTATTCTTCCTGTGACACTGTTGCCGAGTAATTGGTACTTGAGTATTCCATTCTCGCACACGCTTCCTGTGTACTTTGAATTGGCGTGCCATGTTGCTTACGTTGCTCCCGTTCTTGCGATGCCATCTGGACGATTTCAGCCTTCTTCTCGATCGTGTAGCTGCACCTCATCTTGAGCACAGACATGAAATAAGTCTTTACGGTTTCTTGACATAAAGTCTGACTGATCTTGCCGGGTATCAGATCGTGCGGCCTTGGGTTACAACCCGCCTCGGTTGTTTCTCGCTGGTTCCTTATCTCCCGTTATCACCTCTGAAGGTCGAACTATTTTCGGGGGAGGGCGATGTATCGAACATCGTTCCCAACAGATAGTTGAACAAAAAGGCGATCCTTCGAACGTGGGCGTTCGTTCGCGAATTCTACGGTACCTTGCTCCAATTCAAGACATACTGCATTTCCTCCGTTAAGGTGTGCTCTCGAAAGGTGATTGAAAGGTCACCGTTGAAGCATAAACTAACTAGGGCTGCCAGCTGCTTGAATACAGCGTTCGCATTGCCCCTGGAGACTGGTCACAAACGACTGACCCTCGCTCGGTGAAGTGCTTTCAGAAGACCAGTGGCTGACTGGTCTACAAGCAGAATGGGCCCATCGTCTACTATGTACAGATCTGTTCACTGGGCCAGGGAAGACTGAAAGATTTTGACAGGAAAGAACAGAGGCTGGACGTTCTGTGGCTAGATCTCTGCCTCGCATGATCACAAAGAGCTGCTGTCTTTCATGCATGATCATCCTATGCTTGTCTCACGGCAATGCTGCCGTAGAAAGAAGCTCAGTCAACAGAGTGTATTGTTGAAAACTTGAAAGAAGAATCGCTCATAGCGCAGTGAGTGGTGCACGACGCTGTGTTAGCAGCAGGCTGTGGGACGAGGTTGAAATTACTGACAAGATGGTGCTGATGGTTCGCCATTCCTGCAGCGTCTTTTGAGGGAATTACAGAAAAAGAAAGGGAGAAAGGCGAGGGAATCAGATGTTCAGAAAAAAAAAAAGAAAAGAGTGCTTTTGTAAAGAACTAGAAGAAAAGAAGCGAAGGCTGCTCAGGGAATCACTAATGGAGGCCAGTCTCCTGCACGAAAAAATGGACTCCCTCGAAGTAAGAGATGTGTGCTTGGACAACCCTTGTGCAATGGCTGACACCCTTAAGACAGCAAGAGCAGATGGTGTTTGCATAAACTTCGCACAATATTAGACACTGTAATCAGATACCCTAATTTGTGCTGATTATAATTGTGCTCTATAAATAAAAAAATGCCTTGTGTTGTAATGGTCTTATATTTAACTGCCTCTACAGCGGTTAGGGAATTTCAGGGAACCTGAAACTGTTGAAATCCTGGAAAAGTCGGGAATTCCACCAAACAACCTTGCTGCATGTTTCAAGAGCAGAACGGACGTATTTCAGGAACCATGTGGCCAAACCACGGCACCAAAGAATGTGTCCATGTTTGGTGAGTGCGTGCACATAGGGAAGTTGGGTGGGGGAGAGAGGAGGCTTGACGCTTCTTCGGGGATATGCGGCGATCAAGCGATAACACCCGACTCCTCGAGGTGCCCCATTTGATTTCTCTCTGGAGAATGAAGTGCGAAGGATGTGACAAGAACGCACCAATTGAGAAGGACGTTTCAGAGGGGTCCTTCCGACAAGGTCCAGACGAGATGGTCTAAACAAGAACAGGCTCAAATCGGAACCACCCATAGAACCTCGGGCATCGCCTAAGGAAGGCAGACACAAAGACTGCCGCGTTAGCAATAGGCTCTGACTCCAGTCTCGGCCAAACACTGACACAACACTTGTGTCTCATCTGCGTCCTTTGTTAGCCTTTGGGTAACGCGTAAAAATTAAGCGCTACGGCTTTCTTGCCTAGAGGCCGTGTTGGCGCAGACCGTTTGTTGTGGTGGACTTCTGCGGCAAGGTAACGCACCCCCTGTTCGACGCAGTTCGTAAGCGTGAGCACGCTGCATTGCGCGCGTCCTGGCCGTGCAGCCACAGGCTTGCGCTGTGCTGTGTTTGATTGGGGGACCTCTTTTCTGTGCCATCGTCCTACACTTCTCTCGTGCACCCTGTTGTCGCTTCTCGATAGTTGCGTAAACTTCTGCTATGCCGCATTTGCTGCAATGAGGTTTTTAACATAGTTTTTTGTAGTCTTTTTGCTTAAGGGGTACTCTAGCGATTTTTGAGCAATTCCAATAAACTATATTTTCGAAATCGCCATCTTTTACCCTTTCCGGTATGCTGTTTAGTATTGCGCAATTCAAAATAGTTACTGCTGTGAAATCGGCAAATGAAAATGGCGCCAAAACCAAGGTTTGAATATACTCGTGCTTTTCATTGCCGTGATGTCACGGGGTGGCAGGCTTGCGGTTCGCGCCGGCTGTCTAAAAAATGAACTAGGTATGCAGAGCATTAGTTTCGTGCTGCTGCGCGGGAGCTGGAGCGACCTTCCAAAGCATTCATTTTGACACCATGAAACTGTTGGTGATCAGTTGGGAACAAAGTCTACAGACGCAGAGAGTGAACCCCTGCCTTCCCATGACGTCACTTTTCCAATGAGAAATTGCCCAGTAGAGGTTTTCACTTTGAAAAACACAATGAGGACCAAAATTGTAAATTCTATAATGTTGTATATTGCAATAATATATTATTGCAATATACAAAAATTGTATATTGCAATAATGCCTTCGGGCGCTGCGGGAGTAACCCGAAACAAACTTTGCGAGAAAAAAAAAAGTTATTTTGGTCAAATATTTGGGTTAGTATTTCAGTGGTGTTTGTTGGTGTGCTTTTTAGGCAATTTGGGGACTATGAAGGAAACGCCGGAAAACGATGGTGAAGCGAAAATTGGATTTCAAAATAAAACAATGCAGGAGATATAAGCGGGACGCTGCAATTTCTACAACACTACTCGTTACGCAATATCTCTAATGGACGGCTGTATTTTTTGGAAAAAAGAGGTTGAGATTAGACCATGCCGACGAGGCGCGGGACGTAGAGATACCTCGTTTCGTCCTCTCTTTGCTTCGCTCCCTCAAGGCGGAGGCGGAGAAGACGCGGGCCGTTCCCTTTCCTTCTCGGAGAAACATGACGTCAACAAACCTGTCAAATGCGCCTCCTTTTCTTAGAAAAATACGGTCATCCGTTCGAGATATCGCTGTATGAGTGATGTTTTGGTGTTTGTATGCCATCCCGTTGCACGCTTTTGCCGCTGTGTTTTGGGGAATCCAGATTTCGGTTCAGCGTTCCTTTAAGTGATCCACACTTCTCTTCAGTCTAGATATGCCCTGAAGGTACAAACTCTTAATGCTGCTTTGCAAATCAAATTGGCAATTTTGTGTTTTGTGTGCATGAAACTAAGCTTGTTTTCGGTTGTCACCTGCTTTTACTTTCATTGTCAGATATTTAGAGGTAGAGATTGATCATAAGGCTGGCATCCCCACCACAACCTAGAAACGGAGTCAGTTTCATAACTAAGTAAAAATATAACACCTCTAAAACAAGCCTATTCCGGTTGACGTGCTAAGCGGCAATCATAATACTTGCATTCTCTTTTGTCTTCTAGAGGGCGTCTTCTGAACTGTCGGCCCACCAGAAAAAGATCATTCCGATTGACAACCACTGTGGAGTTTCCATCGCCGGGCTCACTGCCGACGCCCGTCTGCTCAGGTAGGGGAGCCATCGCATTCTTCCAGTTTATGAAGGCTAAAGCCTAAATGTAAGGTTAACTTCTCTCTCAGCATTGTTGTGTCTCTTGGATGTCTTCGGTAGTGGTTTGGAGGAATAACCGTAATGCGAGTGTCGGTCGTGGATTGGAGCATTGAGCAGCGTGGAACTATGGTGCCCGTATATCGCATACGCCATTGTGATTTTTGCTATTTACGACTCGACGACGACGTAACGGTGTCACGCTACTTCTACCTGCTGCGATCCTGGACGCCTGTTCTGCTGTAGCCCGCACTCCGGCTTGACGGTCCACAGGACAAGTACGGACACCGCGACGACAGCAACACTTGCGTTCGCTCATATTTTTTGCCGGAACTTCTACGACCGATTGCCGAGGTCGCGACATCTGACAGCATGACGCGCCAGCTTCGCGACGTCATTCGTAGTCAGTTTAGGGACCACTTTTGATGCACGGGTGGGACAGGATGCTAGACACGCCAGTCGAAGACGCACTGATGGGCACTGGAGGGGAACCGGAAGCAACGTAGGCAGTATCAGGGTGTCACGGTTGATTTGTTTCCGGCAGTACAAGTCGGCCGCCTTGCCTCTCGCTCGGCAGTCGATCGTACCACCCAGATTTTTTGTCTGTCGCAGGCTGCGTTCTTTTGTCTCGTTCTCCCAAATTACCGCTTCCCAGATTACCACTGAAAAACGAAACAATCGAATTCCTCGAGGGTATGCACTGCAGCGGACGCCGCTGCCATTGTGCCCAGACGCTTCTCTGTCTGCTGTGTTTAGCGTCACATTCCATCCGTGCATCGAAAGTGCTCCTGAAGTGGCAAAAGATGACGTTGCAAAAGCCGGAGTGTCTCGCCGTCGGATGTCGCGATTTTGGCAGTCGGTCGTGAAAGTTCCGGCAAAAAGCAGTCGTCACGGCGTCCCGACTCCAGGCTGCGAGCTTTCTTTGGACGTAGTAAACACGCCAGGTGAGTGCGTTCAGGATGAAGAAATCTGGAATGTTGTGTACCCGTGCACGACGGAGCCCTAGTCTTGGGAAACAGCGAGGAAGCAGACGAGATGCTCAGGTGCACAGCGCCGTTTGTCGTGGTTGCGGCAGACGTGCAGAGACCCAGAGTCGTGGCTAGGATGCGTGTGTCGAGAGGTTCAGTCGGCCTCGCCGGCCGTACTCTGCCGCACCGCCTGCATCGTTTCCGCTTTCTGTCGGAAAAAGAACATTTTGATCCGGCTTTCCTCGTACGAAGCCCGTTAGCTCTGCTAAAACTGTATCATTTATTGAATGCAGGGGTGTGTCCCACAGGTAACATCTCAATGATTCTGGCTCCCTCTTCTCAGAAGAGACATGTCTTGCAAATTGGTGATAAGGCACGCGATGAACAAGGACAGAGATGGCCAGTAGGCAGCTCATGCACCGAACTTCAGCTGGACATTTGATTGAAACTGCGTCCGACGAAGAAAACAACCACATCATAATCACGTCGACACGTGCTCAAAACTTCAATCTCTTTTTTTATGTGTAAATAAAAATTGGCTCGAGCATTTATCCTTCCCTCCCTTCTTATCTCGTACAGTTCATATACATAAAAAAGAGTATGCCTTTTTTGAGCTCTTGTTCGCACGATTGTGGCGTGGTTGTTTTCCTCGTTGGACGTAGTTTAAACACATGCTTAGTTGAAGCTCGGCACTCGTTTTGTCTACTGCCCATCTCTGTTTTCGTTTATTGCGCGTCGCATCACCAGTCTGTATGGCCCGCTTCAGGCGGAGCTAATTTCACCCAGCAACTTGACGTCGCAACACCAGCAACACGGAGCCGCCCGCGTTCACACGCAGCAACTGTAGTGCTTCGACTTGCCATCATCATCATAAAATTTGATTTTTCTTGCACTATTTAGACGCACAGCTACGCGCTAAAAACGTGTTTTTATATCTTTGAATGGCATTGAGAATACTAACTCATCTTTCTGAAAAGGTTTATTTCCAAAAACGATCGATTTCAAACCAGAACCAAGTCTTTAGCTGTCATCATCACCACCACGGGGGTGTCACGTGAAAATATCGCATCCCTGATTGGCTGCTGCCGCTTCAAACGGCTCCGAGTTGTTCGAGTTGCTCGTCCGTTTCGAGCCGGACCCGATCTCAGCAATTCGTGTCGATCTAGGGAAAGCTAGGGAACAACCCGCCAGCAACCTCGAAATTGCTGGAAAGGTTGCCCTGTCTGAAGCGGGCCTAAGAACTGACCAACTCGCACTGCCTCGCCACTTTGAAACTAGTTTTGCCTCATTCTCATTCAAATGACGCAAGACATTCGACAGTCAGCATTACGAAAAAAGTTGGATAGAAAATGCTTAGCTGACAAACCCTCTCGTGGGAAATGGTTTAGAGGTTTTTTTTTGTGTGCGTTTAGTGTAAAGAAGGCTCCCAGTCGTTCGACCGAACTCGGGATCAGGTGCTGCCTTTTTTTATCCGCAGCAAGTTCATGAGGACGGAGTGCCTGAACAACCGCTACGCCCATGACACCCCGCTGCCCATCAGCCGACTGGTGACTCTTCTCGGCAACAGTATCCTTTCGGCGGGCATTTTCACCCACCTGGGGTCGCTGCAGCTGCCTCTGAAGCAGCCGTGCTGGAAGTAACCCTATGCTTGGGGACAACTTTCTGCGGCATTTTTGATGGGAGAGGAGAGTGCATCCACGGCCTTATTAACCAGTGCTCAAAGTGGGCGTGGGCACACATTGCTGTGTCTACGTCTGCACCGCCACAGGAAGTTGTCCCTCAGTAACTGCTGAATGTTACCAGTGAATCTGTTGACTGGCCCTGGGTGAGAAAGAGTCGTAGAACTCTATGCGGAGCGCAAGTTCGTTTGCTTCTTTTGCGGAAGTTGCGGTAACATCAGAACGCCGAGCTCTGATGGCTCCGACTGGGAAGGATAGTCGGTAGACCTCAGAGGCAGCTGGCATTGAGGTCTACCCACTATCCCTCCATCAGAGCCAGTCGGACTCAATGTTCCGACATTGCCGGAACCCCGCCCAAGAAGCGGACGACCTATGTGTTCCGCATTGGTTAGGCGCTATCAGACTGTGTCCCTCTTTTTTCTGACGGCAGGCCGTAGGTGGCAAAATGTGACTTGTCGGCGGGAAAGACATTCGCTCATTGTTTTTGGCCGACAAGGTTGTTTTTTTTTCGCTGAAATAAACGCACGGGTACCCTCAGTGGCATTTCTTGGTTAGATGAATTAAGGCTCTGGGTGGACGCTCAACTCCCGGGGAAGTTTAGTCTCTTCCATCGAGGTAATGCCGTGTTCCTATACTTATCTCACCAGCGTCACATTCGCACGGAGTTCGAGCTATCTGCGATACATGGTTAATTTTTTCTGACGGCAGGCTGAAAAAGAGGGTTTCGTTAGCTGTATCGGACCGTTTGTGTTTAAGCAGCGTGTACAAAAGACCGACGAACCGCACGCCCTACCCTTTTATGTCGTGCGATAGGCCGACCCCATATAGTCGGGTTTCCTGGCGTCTGCAGTGAAGGGCGTTTGTTTCCAACCTCTTCAAGTTAATGTGTTTGCTATAGGACATAGTGAAAGGTATTTCCTGCTTGAGTCGGATGAAACTACTTGGGCCCACAGTTTTAAGTCGGAGGAGTGCGGTGGAGGCTTCATGGTTGTGACGGTGTAAAGCCTTCATTTAAATTATACAATACACAAACTTCCCTAAAAAAGAGTATGCATATTGGATCGCTTATGTACAACATAGGTGATTCTTATGTGAACCGTTATGGGGTCAAGATTACAACCAAAATCGGTCCCCGCGTACAGGCTCTTGAAGGCTTCGACTTCAATAGAAAGGCTAGCCAAATATTTTAAAAATTCGTCGAAGCCACGCTTTGTTTGCCATTCGTTGGTCACTTGGGAGTCAACACGACCATCCTCTAATTTACCTATGTACTCGAGGTGACAGGTCTGTAGCTAAAACGGTGGCACCGGTCGTTTTACCGGCGCGCCGCCGCACCGAGGCTGTCGAGTTCGAACCTGACGCAGCAGGCAGCGAGGCTCCATGCAACGAACGAAAAACGGCATGGGGGCAGGTTGCTTCTCCACCAGACTTACCGTTGGCAGGATGCCACGGGGTCCCTCGCCAAACTCACAAAACAAAGCGGCTGGAGGAGCAGCGTATGCTCTGATAGGCAAGACGGTCGTCGTCTCTTCACACGAGCAACCCTGCTAGTTTGCCCACGACCTTTACAGACATTGTAGTGCATGGCCTTAACTCGAGGCCCCACAGAAATGCAGGTGTGCACGCAGAGGTACGACCGAAGGCCTTACGGCGTGGGTCTTCTGGTTGCCGGATACGACGTGAGTCTGCTTCTCGTCTTTCTTTCTTTGACCAAAAGCTACCTCGCATGAAAATCTCGGTACCTATAGCCCTGAACTATGCACGATTCATTTACGTATGTGTGGATACAGTTTCGAATGACAACCTTCTACCGTCTTACGCGGGCATGTCTAGAAGCCCGAGGCTGTTGAACGAGATCTCGGACACGGCTAAATAGAAGTGCAAAAAACGCTGTCGTAGACAGAACCTCTCATGTTGTCGGCAGGTGCACCACTTCTTGTCACAAAGGAGAAAAGGGGCCCTCCCTCTTAATCGGGAGTTTGGTTGCACCAAAGCTGACATTTTGTATTTTCTGTAAAACCCTGTTGTCTTATGCAATTTTTCATGTAAACTTGCACATAGTTGAAGTTTCTAAACCTGCATAAAACAGACCAGTTTGCCAGTACTTTTATAATTGCCTGTTACATGGGCCCACAGGAAATTCTCTTTAGCAGCTTTTTCTTCCAGCTTCCGCCACCTTTACGTTTTGTGTAGGCACGCAGGAAGGTATGGACGTGCAAGAATTAGCTTTGCGGAAGCATTTCACGGATTCCATTTGAGGTGTTGTAGTCAAGTAACCTGCTTGAGTGCGAGTAATTGCAGTGATATGTGATTGCTGCACCAGTTGCACCAGACTGCCCCAATGGGCTTACCCTTCTACATCCTGCTTCATTTAGCCAAAATGTGAAGAATCTGTGCCAACATTGCGCCAAAACTTGATTTCACTTTATGAATACTGAAAATATAATAACTCAGGGCCCCCCCTAGATGTCCAGATCGTTATGGTAGGCTTGTGCAAATTTTCAGAGGTTTCGATTATCGCCGCAAGTAACATACTATTCGATCTTGTTGTGTGCGCTTCTCACTGCTCTCTTGTTTACTGCAGTGAAACAACCACGAAGTAAGCATCACGATTTTGCTTATCTCGCTTCGCCGCAGTGCGCTTGCGTGCTAAGAGGAAAGCACTCCCCCAAAACGGGATGTGTTAAACACGCAATCATGAAATATATTTATAAATAAAAATGTGGAGAGAACTTGGTGAGTGTTAATGTAAGAACTCTACTTTTCAGTAAAACCTTTTTAATAAAACTGGCTATTATTTATAATAGACAGTGATGTTTTTGCAATATCTTTTTCAAATTTTATAGTTAGCAAATGGCCCATATAACCAATTGGCCCATATAAGTACCTTGTTAGCAAGGGTACTTGCAAGAAACTTTATATGAACTGCTCTATAGGTTTATTTTTAATTTAAACTATTTTGGTTAGTTACCATCTCTATATAGGTGTTTGGGTTCAAGGTATAGTCAATAAAATGAATTTGAACTAAATTAGATGAAGCAGTGGGAGGCGGTTTGGGAGTAAGCTTAATCAGTTTGGTTGGATTGTTTTTAAGCAGTACCATATCATTTGCGTGCCGATTTTTGTTGTCATGGAGTTCTACGTATTAAAGCGTCATTTATGTTCATAATCCAATGACAAAAGATTTTTTTTATCTGAATTAACAAGTTTTATTTTATGACAACCTTTAGAACCCTAATAAAACATCAATTTGTGTGCTCAAGATCACTTTATTTCAATGGTGGACAACATGCGGCCCGCGGGGCTCTTTCTATGCATCTTGCGGACATGACGCTGCGAGATGTGCTCAAGACGGGCAACCAGTGCGATGATGCCAGATATTGAAAACCCCTGGATCCCAACAAACATGTTTTTGGCCCGCGTCATTTTTGAGTTGTGTACCCCTGCTCTATTCTAACATTATTACAGAGGAATATACTATTTGGTTTACATTTTGTCTCATACCTACAAAAAGTATTCACAGCAGTCTATACTGTCTTTCATCAACCAGCATCTTGTTGCGATGCATATATAGGGTTTCTGTGTGCAACCAAACAGCTTTTTCTGTTTTTGAGGGAATCAAACCTGCCATGCAGTTGATGCTAACAAAAGGTTGCACAGAAGTGAAAGTGTAAAGTAGGTATGTATTTTAGTTAAATAGGCCAATACCAAAATCTTAACACGTAATATTCCCAGTGATATGAATAAAAATTGAAGTGTGTGCATGTGCTGCAAAAGGACTTTTTGCTTCACCAAAGTTGAGGTTTGGCTGCTCCAAAATGACTCTGGCCAATCCCATCACTGTAATTGTCCCCCGTAGTTCGTTCCTTCAGGTGAAATGTTGCAGTGGCTGGACGCACCAACTGTTTGGCGCCCTTGGAAATGTTAAGCGTGCTTCTTTCCTCTTGGTCACGGCAGGACATGGGTGCCCACATCTACCAGACGTGTCCCTCGGCCAACTACTTTGACTGCAAGGCCATGGCGATTGGTGCCCGATCGCAGTCGGCCAGGACCTACCTGGAGAAGCACCTGGATGAATTCAAGAACTGTAGATTGCCTTTGTTCAGCTCTGTTGGTTGGTGACATAATTTGTCTGAATTCGCCAATACAGTAGGAGCTCATCAGTTCGAATTTTAAGGGAGGGCTATACACAAACTCATGTCTGTTACGTCACGGCGCGGTGGTGGCGCGTCGAGTCACACTTCCGGTCTGCAGCTGTGGGCGGAAATACCCATGCGAGACGTGCATTCCTTCGTTGTTTGGAAAGAAACCAGACAAAAACCTGCCTTCTCGTCAAAGCACCGCGACTGGGGCTGTACCAGAAGAGTCGAGAAAGGTTTGAAGGGCAGTTTTCATGCTGCTCGGTTCGTCCGAGAATGTGGGTATGTGCCAGTGAACAGGCAAAACCAGACGCTTCATCGGACCGCGATTGCTTGACCGGGAAGCACTTTAAATTGAATTCACAGATACTTGTGGTCATCAGATTTATTTGTTTTGTTCCAACATGAACACGAGAAAACCGTCAGGTTGTACGCATTCCACCTGCGGACTACGTCCAATGCGTCTTCAAGTTCAAACGGCCACCTGGTGCGTTCTAACTGTCGTCTGCTCTTTCAAGCGTTTCTGCTTGTCGTGTGCTCTTTCAGACGACACCAGCCTATAGACCAAACAATGGCCCGGTAATTTCGAAAGAAGTCAGTGCAGGCCTCAAAGGACTTAAGTTTGAAGGTTGGTTGGGGTAAGCAGGCTCGATGTAAACAGTACCAGTAGATTCCAGAGCAACGCTCCCCCCCCCTCCCCCGCACGCAAGTCAAAATTGCTTGCAAAGGGGGGGGGGTGCCTATCCTGGAATGGCACCAAAATTCAAGGTGTGCGACGACAAAATTTCTGCCAGAAAAATAGAAAAAAGCGCAGTGCACACGGATTTAATATTTTATTTATCTCTGAGAACATAGACTTTATTAGGCCAAAGATTTGTCAGTGCTATGTTAATCACTTTCAAAACCACCAAAAAAACTCCTCAGAGTCGTTCGGAAGGAAAAGTTCGCAGCGTTCCGCGATGTTTCCGAAGTGCATGCCGTTGGCTAGTTTGGCAGCCTCTTCAGAAAGAAGCCGGATGCTAATGACTCATTCTGCACTTCTTTCGCGCTCCAGGTATTCCAAGAGCGCGTCGTCCACGTATTCACTGAACACCGGCGCGCCGTTACTCAGCTTTCGTCGAAGTTTGGCTTTCCCGTAGTTTGGCCCGTAGCAAATTGTCAAGATTCTTGTCCCATTCCCGTATCCGGTCAAGCTTGATGTGTCGAGAAGTCTGGTGTACGTTTTTCCCGTTTTCACATTTTCTTTGCCACTGCTGTAAGAATGCATAGCCGACCTGACACCCCCAAAACAAAGCGATAATGGCTCGTGGCGACCAGGCTGATCATGCTGCAAAGTAGGACTTGGATTGGATTGGATTCTTGGAGCTTGAATTTCAGCAGGCCAGTGTTGCCTGGGCACTGGTCAGCGTGCGTGCTGTGTGATACGCAGGTGCGGAGCGGGGAGAGGCGCTTTCCCGGAGCGAGCGTGGAAATGTGAAATTAGCAGTGAAGTTGTGGAGGGGCTCTTGCTCGGGTGGGGGCGCTTGCTCGGAATATTACGGTAGTTACAATGAGATGTTGATCATTGTTACTAGTGGCCATCACCGACTTATTGCCTGGTTCACTTGGTCTGATTCTGCTGCGATTCTCAGTATCGACGTCGACCATCTCAGCTACGGTTCACCGCTTTTGCAGCCCAAGCGACGTCGCGGCTGAAAATTGGGAGCGGAATCTCATCATGCGGTTGCGGCACTAGCGTCCATCCTGCGGCGTCCACGCTGAATAAATCGCCGCATGTCACATTAGGAAGTTTTCGTAGATAGTTTTCGCCGTCCCTAACGCTTCCCGCAACCGCTACGATACCCGAACTCTACAGCCAAGGCCATTGCAGTGCAGGCGCCGTGACGGCTTGTTCGTCGCAGGAGGCTTAGCGGTGGGAAAGCGCGGTCTCACGAAAACTCTTTATTAATCACGGAATGTTTTGCAGTGTCACGTGCCCTTAATAATTTTGCTGAGGCCACTCAAGTAGTCAGACATTGCCAGGAAGACGTAGAATCAACAATTCCAATGCAAAAACGAGCACGGGGACTTACACCAACGCCAACAACATCGCATTTCGATGGTTTGCTTATGGGCGACGGCGAGCTTCTTGCCCACACACCATCGCGCACGCGCGGAGCCGGTGGCATCCGCAAGGGCGCTCCCGGTTTGTTTGTAAACATGAGTGGGTCTATTACTTGTTTAAACTGAGTTTTAACAAAAAGGGCTACATTTTATGTTGGGTAGGCTTGGGCCAGGAATTCCGAGAACTGCCACTTTTTTAATTGGCGAAATAGGTTTGAAGTCACCTTGTGCGTATTTGCTTGGAAAGAATAGTTGTCGGGTTCTGTGTACGAATAGAATGAAAGGCGAGGCACGCAACGTAGTGTGCCTTCATGACTTGCAGCGTGGATAATCGTACTCGGGCCATATCGGTGTTTGCCACTCTTTATGGTGGAAACGGTTTGCAATATTTGTCACCGTGACTCGATCCCAGGAACATTTCGGCTGACAGGAGAGCGAAGATTATAACCACAATCTGTCGCATGCTCCTATAGCTTAATATGTACAGCCTCGTTATAACAGATGTCAACGGTGATGGCAAAGAAATTAGATATAAGCTGTAATTCAATAAAAGCGATAGAGCCAAGAAAACAGAGCCAGGCAGCCTTTGAAGTGGACGGGAACACTGAGGCACACTCTGACCGTATATTTAATCAAACAAACCTTGGTTACAAACAACAAGTGGCACCTTCACTGAGGTAAAAAAAGAATTAAGTGGAGTTTGCCGATAATTTCATCCGGGCATCAGTTCTCCTCGATCTGCTCCAGGCATTGCAAGAACATCTATCACCGCCGCTGCACTCCACTTTGTTTTGAAGCAGCCGTAGAATGTTTCGTGTCTCCGCAGTCATCGGCGTTTCCCGAAGTGCCTTTCTGACATCGCTTCGTGTTTACCCTGGCCGCACACAAGGTCTATGATCGCAGCATCCGTGGCAGAAGCAACAATGGGAACGTCCAAACGACTTATCCTGGGTGGCGTCACCGACACGTTTTCACGCACTGCTGTAGAGACCGTTGCAGCTCGGGGAATCGTGCACTGGCTCGGTAGGCATGCTCGCAAGAGAAAATCCGACGTGCGCACACGCAGTTGGCGATCTTTCATCTTCGGGTCGCGGGCACGCTCTCTGTTGCATGAGAAACCTCTCGAGCCCGTCCAGTATGCCCTGCTTGTTCTATAAAACGGTGGGCAGTGTCGAAGGGCCGATGCCGGAATGTTGAATTCTTTGGCGATTTCAGACTTGGGCCGGCCACTTTTCTCAACCTCGCAGATCAAAGTGACTTTCGGTAAACACACTTTGAATAATCCGGTTGAAAAGGTTTGCGTTTCAGTCGGGACCACGTTGAACTTCGATCAAAGCGATAATTCGAAAAACGTGATTTTGTTATTATCGAGGGATCACTGTATTTGCTTCTCTAGTGCAAGTGCTCGTTCCACAAAACCGTGTCCCAAGGCCACCGGTGTTGACTGCTTGCACCGTCGAACCGCCATTCGCACCCACCACTAACAGGCGTTAGGGGAATTTAACGAATAGCAGGGAAGTTGCACAAAACGCCTTTCGCTTCCGGTAAGCCGCGTCCCGCCACGATGGCAAACGGTGTCCGCTAGTTTCCTCATTAGTGGCAAACAGACGCAGTCATTGTTATTGACGAAAGCGCACGGACATGCCGAGCTACTTCGTCGACGGCACAACCTGGTCAGCAAGACTGGGGATGTGTTTGGGTTGGCGAATTTAGCGCTTACTCCGCACTCAAAGGGCACGGGGCGAAAGTTCATTAACATGGCGGCCGGCAAGTTTTCTGCACTGGACAGTACTTCACGTGAAACCGCCTTGTAGAATAAGAACGAAAGAGGCGGCGGCACCTGGAGCAGTCTTTGTTTTTCGAGTATCTCTCGCAGCGGTGGAGGGGGGTTCTTTTGTTCTTGCTTGTTACGGCGACGTTGGGGCTCGAGTGGCTTTCCTCACGGCCTTTACTATCGCCTGGGAGTCATAAGATTCTCTCTGGCCACGCGAGGCACGACCACGCCATCCGTCTTCAATACTGCTCGAACCACCCTGGACATCTGTTCCAACTACAGTGATTGAAATTATGTGCCGAGATACTTGTCTTAAATTACCGTAGTGCGCCGACTGAAATAATGTTGGCTTACAATATACAATGCTTGTTTACGAACAATTTTTTTAGAAGAGCAAGAGGTGATTTGCGGGCAGGCGGCCTTACGGCCTGTAGGTCTAACTAGTCTGGAAATTCCTCCGATTCGGCCCCAAAGCGATCGGGCCTACATGGTGAGATTGGAGTGTCTCCTTAGTTAGAGTTAGAGCGCCGTAAGAAGGGTGAGGTTGCAGCTAGGGTTACTGAACGTTCCCAGAGTACCGAAACTCCCAGGCTCAACGGCGCCAAGATGGCGACTCAATGTTTTTTGTTTTTATTACTGCGGTCATGCGTTTAGAAAGCATGTTTTATCAGAAAAACAAACAAAAAATGTTCTTTTTGTAGGTACTTTTATTGGAGATTGGTATAAAATCACAGGAGTATGATTTTTTCATAAAATTTTAGTTTAAAATGTTTTGTAGCACAATTAATATTGTTTTTTATACAACCGTGTATCACCGGCGATTTCAGGTAGCGTGTCCAACCTTCGGCGGCAATTCGCGGCGTGTCCGCTTGGGAGACGGGGGTTGGCATCCCTGAAACCCCTTCCACCGTATATGTTTTGGCACTAAAATGGCCGATCGAAGCTAAAATAGAACAGACGCAGCGGACGCTGTTGAATGCGATTCTCTGGAAACAGTTTGGGGACTCTAGTTGCCGCGACCCCAGCGAGCTACTGTGCCACGGAAAAACTACCCCCGCGCGAAGGTCGTTAGAAGGCACACATTTTCTCTCCGGCCCGGCCGCGTTTTGGCGAACCGTGCCTCGATTTATTACTTCCAGGCGAGCTGGAGGAGCTGGTGAAGCACGGTCTGCGAGCACTGCGGGACTGCCTCCCAAACGAGGTGGAGCTGTCCACCAAGAACGTGTCCATCGCCATCGTGGGCAAGGGGCAGGACTTCATCATCTACGACGACGACGAGCGTCGCCCCATACGTATCCTTGCAAAGAGAAGCGTGTTTGCATTATGTTGCTCCAACTTACGAACACGGTGTCCTCCAACGATGTACAGGTGTGGTTGGTGAATGTCGATAGCTATAGATTGAATGGGTGGGAAGACTAGGACAATGCTGTCTGCCTAGCACCTGTCAATATTCCAGGTCTCTCGGAGACGAAACACTGCTGTCCCAGCTCAAATCAAGTGATCCGACCTTATTGCAGTCCTCACCGCTGCTGTCACGATTTACTAGTACCACCGCCGTGCGTGGGTTCACTTTCAATAGCCGACCAGCTTGTGAGAAAGCGCAAAACCAAATCAAACCCGACGCTGTAGTTGTTCGGCTTATCATGAGATGGCACTGCGTGCTCCTGCAGGCCAAGTTTCAATGTTGGCAGCAAGTGGAAGCCGTTTGTCGGGAGTGATTGATGACCTACGGGCATGATAAGTAAAGAGCTAAGAGCCATATATGAAGGAAGCACGGTGATGGTAGCGTGGTGTTTTTGCTCATGGAGTGGTTTTTTTACCGTGTCGTGCATCTCGTGTACCTGGAATCAGTTGTCCTCGTGACCATAGCATAAATGCAATGGACGGGTATTGTGCATTGTTTCCTGAAAAGAGTGAATCAGGAGGTGGACATAAATTCCGAGCCATGGCAAAGCCGACATGGACACTGTTCGTCCAGAAAGTGATACCTGGCCATACCCTCGAAGCTAAACTCCAATATGAGCTTGGGAATTCCTGCGCTTCTCGTCTGGCAAAAGATTGGGCCTGCGAGGCAGTCCACAACTCACGCCTGTGCCAAATCTTCAAAATGTTGCGCCTTTCAATGTAAATTTTCCTGCAGATTTGGTAATGTTCTAGGAATGCAGCCGAATTCGTAAACCTGCAGCATGCCCATGACCCCTTCCCAGTATGTTTAATTCTTGGTGTCAAGGTGTCTGTTATATAAAGGCAGAGAGCAGTTACTGTTAAAGGGGCCCTGCAACGACTTTTTGACTGGTTTTTAATTTGCACCGAACCTGAGCGCACTGAACGTATTAACTTAGTAAAACTTTTCTCGAACTTTGCTTTATCTTACAACTTATAGGCAAATTAAAATTACAAAAATGAGCAAAGAATAACCTCCTTCATGACGTCCTTGGTCCTGGCTTCAGTGGCCGTGAACTAGAGGAGGGGTAGTGAGCTCAGCGAGCGCTCACGGCTGCCGCACTCCGTGTCGACGGCTCGAGAGAGCGCCACTAAAGCATGTGCTGGATAGGCTGGATGAAGCGGGCGGGGAGGGCGGCTCGCATTGCATTTGCTGCGCGACTAAACACTAATTCGACATGACACTTTATTGGCCACAAACGACAGCAAACACGGGGCAAAGATCTGTTCAGAACGGGAGCCACTTCGCTCTGCCAAACCTCCATACGACCAAACCGCAAGCCAAACCTGCTCGTTGAAGGCCTTCAGAACGCTCGGAACCGGTCGGATCCTCGAGCCCACACGACCGCAGCGCCGCCTCATACATCCGGGACCTTTCTACGCTCGCCGCTCGTCGGCGCCTGATCCCACTACCCCTTTCTAGTATGCACCGCCTTTTCCACCGCTTGGTGGCGGGTATGTTGACACGTCATTTCTTGTTTCCGTACTTTATAGACTGAATTTGTTTCTTTTCTGATCTAAAATACTGAACAAAAACTACTTTTATAAATAATTGAAACGGTTTGCACCACTTATATTTTGTATTTCAACTTAAAAAAAAAAGCTTTTAGCGGCTCTGACCGGTAGTAAGGCCAGGACCAAAAACGTCACGATGTCGTCACATATTGCGCACTTTCGGCACCCCGGGTCGCCTTTGTAGGTAAAGGAGGTTTCCGCGTCGTCCGCTTAAAATATGACTCTCTGATATTTAGTTACTCTCTCCCTGCCCGCTGGCTTGCCCGAACCCCAAGAGATGTGGAAACCGCAAAAAAGGTAGCCGCTTAAATATGATTGCAGGGCCCCTTTAAGCTACTATCCCTCTAGGTTGGAATCTTTACATCTGTGAAAACAAGAAACTGTTCAAGTACTTGCAGAGAGTGCCTCACTGTTCAAGTCCTCATTCAACTGGTTCACATTTAAATTTAACCTCGGAAGGTGTGTACACTAGTTTTATGCGCATCCAGTTGCGACTTGTTGTGATTCTCACTCGCTTGCCATAAAAGTATCTGTGGGTCTCGCTGCAAAGAAGTTCATCTTCATAACAATAAGGTTTCTTATAAGATGGAGAGATGGGCTAGTTGGTACATCACAATAATTCTGCTACATCGTAAGAATACTGGAAGCACACGGACTTCTTTCTATACTCCACTTCACCGTACGATGAACCGGAGCAGACGCCACGAGCCATCGAAGGGTGCCATTCTAATGCCACGCTAGTGTCGCGTGGCATTGGGGTGGTATTGGCAGTGTCACGTGACTAGGACACCCAGTCACTTGATATGTTCGCAGTGTTGAATTGTCTGTGAGATCTTGCAGCATCCGCTGTGGTCCATCTTAAGGCGAAACGGAGTACAGTCCTTGTTAAAAACGAAAGAAACACACAAGAGGACGAAACAGACGTTTCTTGACGCTTTCAGTATTCTTGCGAGGTTTGTTATCGAGGTCCAGAGCAGAAGGATCCAGCGTCGTCGCAGTGTAATCCTTGACTCAAACGTACATCAGCTTGCGTCCATCGAGGGAGAGGAGCACCATGGAGCTCCACCCCCTCCCCCGGAGGCAACGAAGTGATCCCCACGGATGCCCAGCCTCCATCGTCGGCAGATCCGGCCGTGGCCGTGGCCACTGCGGTCGAAGAGAGGATGGAACAGTGATCCTGTCCAGTTATTTGCATCCCACTGCATTATTTTCGTGCATCTCTTTTTTGCAAGGGTTTTTTTTTTTTGTTACCGCTACCTGCCGTCGAGACTGCAGTAAAGAGGTTGGCAAAGCTGGAAATAGGAGTGGTTATTTTGCTTTATTTGCAGAAGTGACTTGCAGTGCCAGAGCACTGCAACCCTCTACATGTGCAATAAGTTGCCGAGATCTGTGACAATCCAAAAAATATTTAAAAAAGTTTAGTGAGCTTATCAGTCAAGAACAGCATACTGCAGCAAATAGCTATTTAACATTCAGATTCTCAATCCAAGAGAAAAGGGACTACAGTTGACTCACTTGAGCGAACATTGGTTTAACAAATATTTTGGAATAACAAACTTTAAAAATATCCCCAGTGCCTTTTCTATGCATTCTATGCAAAAATGTTTCAATTAAACGAAAAACGAATTTCAGAAAGGCGAATATTTCAGTTCAACGAACTTGATTGATGAACCCAGGATTATGTTTGCAATCAGTTCATTGAAGTTTTGTTGTCTGCAGTGCTGGCGTGGCCGATGGCCGCCGCCTTCTTGCCGCCGCCTCTTCAGCAGCAGTGCATCATCGCTGGCGTTTACAGCGCCGCCAAGGCAAACCGGCAGTGCGATAGACGAAAACGAACCACGTGGTGTCTGTTTTTTCGTTGTCATTGGTTCCGTTTGGCCATCTTAGTTTTGGGTAACAACGACAGTTTGTGCACCCACTTTCGTAATGAGTACGACGAAACGGAAGCGGTTCTCTATCGGACAAGCTCAAAATCCTTCAGCGTCTGGACAACGATCAAAGGCAAGTGGACGTTGCGGAGGACAATGGGATTCCACCGTCGACGTTGTCAACGAGAGCGAAGCAAAAGTCAAAGTTCGAAGTAGAAACTGCGTTCAATCCCAACAGGAAACGACTCTTCATGGGATATTTCGAGCCAGTGGACGATGCTGTTGCGGTATGGCTTCGTCGCAACAACAAGTTGTGCCAGAGGGAAGTGCAAAAAAAAAAAACCCGCTGGACAGCTGTGTTACTTCATGCACTTTAAGAGCGCCGGTGCAAATGAAAATTAGGTTGCTTTTTTTAAATGAGAAAGGTAGCAACATAACTGTTGTGCAGTTTGTATATATTGATGTCTATGACTCTATAAATTGCATTTCACACTTTTGGCTCAATGTAGGCTTTGCCAGGGTTGGCAAAGCCTACGTTTATAAGCCTAAATACATTACGTATTTGTATTTCTGTATCGTGATACATTTTTTCACTAGTATCTAATCCTGTATCAAAATACATTTGTAATGTTTCTTTGTATCGCGATACAATCAGGATGAAATGTATTTCGTTACATTTCTTGACAAATACTCCTCCCCTCCCAAAAAAAATACAAATCCGAACGATTTTTTTTTTTTTGAGGCATTAGGGTGAAGGAGATGCTGCGGCATTATTACTATACTGACCAAGGTTCCTTCCGATTCTCCAAACTATTTTTCTATGCAACCTCTTCTCTCTTCTGAGAAGTGTTGCGTAGTCGGAAACTCGAACCAGGTGGCGTGCCAGGAGTGGAGTCGGGTGCATCTTTTGCCGCAGGTCCTTAGGTAGGGATTTCTTGAGTCATTGTTTGCTGGCATCCAATGCCCTCTGCTAACAGTCTCTCTTGCCTGTACACAGTACACCCAGCCGGCAAAGCTGAGTCACAGTCCGTTGCAGCACGAGCCTGGCGGTGGACGACTTGAAATAGTATAACTAACGCAGTAAAGTTCATAATATATTCGGATGCGTCTGCGGCTGCACCCGTAATATGGCACGGCTCAATGGTACGTCATCAGCTGACGTGAATGTGACCCGCTGCTCTGGTGAACCGAAACCCAGGAAGGAGGCCAGACGTGGCCTCGCTGTGACGACCCGGACTTCGTACACCTGCGACTCGTCTCGAGCGCGCTGTTTCTCGGAGAGCTCGCACCTCTGCCGGCAATATCAGGTCGCAATCCACGAGGTCTCTATTTGGATGATGCTGGGCGAAATCGGAGGATTGCAATCTATGCGTCGGTGGCGGAGGGTCGGCAGGAAGGACCTTCACAACAGGGATGCCACTGTATCGTTTTTTCAACCGTAACAGAAGAAAAGACGTGTTCCCAGGATGCTTCAAGTGGTCCACTATTCTCGAAAATTCAATATGACACTGCCTGTACGAGCTTCAATGAGGTAACCTACAACGAAAGTTTGTATTGTCTTTTCATACAGCATCATGGGAAAGTTTCATGTTCAAGGCCACACCTACAGATAAAGAATACCAGTTCATTCCACCATGACGTCATGTGATCAATGTTGACAGGGGCGTCCTTATCTGACAGGGGCGTGGTGACGTTTGATGAGATTTTAGGGTGACATAAAACTTATTTAGAGGTCAAGGTCTCTTCGCATCCCTTGTCAGACAGACAGAATGTCGGGGATAGGGACCGCGGTCAGCCCTTGATGGAACGTTTTTTCAGAACTTTTAACGCTCCTTGTCTTCCAAAACCACTACGTTCAAGGCAACGGGCCCGCCCTACGGGTAAGTAATTTTGGGATCAAAAACTTCCACTTCAAACTTCCAAGCTTCATCTCAGTTGGCACCTCAAACAAATTTGAAAAATGTATTGCAGTATCAGTATTTCTGTATTTGTATTTCTGCCTCCCTAACATGTATTCCTGTATTTGTATTTGCAAAGACTTTTTCCCTCTATTTAAAATGTATTTCAGATACATATCGCGATACATTTCTCAGATATATCTTAGTATCAATATTTTAGCTACTATTTCAATGTATTACAGTATTTGAATTCCCAAATACATTTTTGAGTATTTCTGCCCAACCCTGGGCTTTGTCCTATGTTGTTTCATGTTCTAGTGAATATATTCAGATTAGTGAACTTTCAGTTAAGTGACCTATTAATTCCTTGGGTCCCTTGAAGTTTGCTCAAGTGAGAGTTTACTGTATGTTGTATGAAGACAGATTCAAGTGAAGTGTTTTACTTGGTTATTCTGCGGAGTCAGTTTGAAGTTTTTATGACTCGGTATTTTATTTCATTTTAACCGTGAACAGAAACTTGTGTGCTTGTTCTAAATTCCTAGATTTAGTGGTTCCTGTTGCGTCCACAAAACCAACAAAGAAGAGGTTTTTGACTGAATTTTTTGCTTTGTGATAGGCAATACTTTCTTTTTATGTTCCGGTACAGTGACTTTTTGTCCTAGGTGTTTTGCAGTGTACCCACTGACAACTTCATGTTTTGCTTGCCATGTGACCGAAGAGTAACGCAGTAGGGCGAAATAGTGGGTGGGGGAAGGGGGAGGGTATTTTTCTGACAGCTTTGCCGTTTAAATCCTTAACGGAATTTGCTTAGCTGAGGACATCGCTGAAAATAGTCTATAGAAATATGCAGTCTGAAGTAGGTAAATCAATTTCTAACAGTTTGCAGAAAGCCACAAAAAATTATTGAGACATATGCGCAGGCTGGAAGTGGATAATGCCATGTTGGGGTGAAAGTCAACGATGAACCGTTGTCGGAAATCCCCAGGTTCAGGAGGTTCTGGTATGGAAATACATGAGCACATGTTCAAGGGAGCGTGGGCTAGGGGCGGATCCAGAACTCCGTTTTGGGGGGGGGGGGGCAGGAAAATTTGTAAGGAGGATATTTTCCCATTCTTTCGTGTGCACCGGGGGTCCACCGATGTCAAATTGACCTCCGAGAAGGGGGAGGGGGGGGTCGACACGGTTTGGGGGGGGCGGCGCCGCCGCCCCGCCCCCCTTGGATCCGCCACTAGCGTGGGCACTTCCTCGATTATGGAAGTTAGATCCTGTTGGCTCTACTGATCTGCAGTGACTTATATTGGGCTCCCTAAAGTCCCTTTTGCAGATATTATGGCTTAGCTTTCTGTGCCCAAGTTCGTCCTAAGATGCTTCCCTCACCTTCCTAATGCGTGCATTGTTTCATCCTGGGAATCCGGCCCGAAACCCATTTTCCACTAGGTGGCACCAGTTATTTCTAAAAGGGGATTATTGTTTTCTTTTCTGCACTTGCGTTATAGTACTCGTGTCACTGTAGAGCCGAAAGTGGGCCAATCTGTGGCGTACAAGAATTTAAAAGAAAAAAAATGCAGCCGTGTTTTGATCTATTTATCAAACTGATATGCATAACTCGGTTATCTGATTGCTGTGCAATTGGCGACAAAGTGCTTACCCTACTACACCCTGCCACATTTTGCCAAAATGTGAGGAATTTGAGCCAACATTGTGCCAAAACTTAATCTCTCTTCATCAGTACTGAAAATATGATCCCCACTACGCGGCCGGATTGTATCGGCAGGCTTGTGCGAAATTCCAGGACTTCCGCTTGGCGTCTCAAATAATGCACTGCTCTTTGTCAAGCACCGACAGTACTTGGAAGTTCTGCGATTTTGGTTCATGTTTGTGGTTTCTTCTGGCAAGTCAGTTAAGTGCGCTTCTGTCCGCGCGGTGGTGTGCTGCAGTGAAACGACTACTGCACAGTAGGCATCGCGAAATTGCTTGCTTCGCCACAGTGCATCCGCGTGCTAAGGAGAAAGCACTTCTCCAGAGCGGGACGTCAAAGCGACGCTGCGTAGCGGCAACGCCGGAGGAGCTAAAAGAGGAGGTCACTTTGCCTCTGTCATCTGCGTTGGCTGCTTGATTCTTGTAGGTAGCATAGCTTTACGCACTTGTATAAGATCAGCTAAATAATCACAATTCATCGATCTCGTAACAAAATGGATGAACAAGTGGGTGAAAACATCTTAGTGTGTGTAACTTTTTTATGCACAAGATGAAAACCAGTGCCATCGCAAACAACATGTTCCTGAGCGAAGCGTATAGTCGAACCCATGACAATTGCCGCAAAGGTCGCCTTAGCTGAAAAAAGAAATAACACACACTTAGATATTGTCTGTTTCTGTGTTTTACTCATTAATAAAAACGAATAGCACGACTCTATAACTTAAAACTACAACCAATTCAAACGTCTTAATACGTTATCAAACTTGATTACGGTGGCGTGGTGATGGGCGAAAAGAACCCATTTTCACGCTTGCAGGCGTTGAACGGCTGCAGCATCCTGCGCCATATCGCAGATTATGGGCAAAAGCTCAAGACGCATGGCAAAACAATCGTATTTGCTTTGGTTTCTGTCGACTCTCAATTTGGATGGTAACAATAACCAAGTTTGGTTTGGCTACAGTCGTTTGCCTCTGCCTTCTGATCGCAGGTTCTGTTGGTTCTTCCGCGTCCCGCGACGGAAGCGCGCGAAAAAACTCGGGGGGGGGGGGGGGGGGTCATGACCCATTTGCGAGCGGATTCTTATTTTTCAACCATAAGGAATTAACTATGTTGGCCGAGGTCGAGTATGCAGCCCTGTATCCTGTCATCAGCCACTTGACAACAAATGAGCAAAAGTTGTTTTTTCTTAGTACTTTATTGTTGAAACGGAATTGCATTACCGCAAAATAAATCGTGATTTGATGAAACAAACACGGCGCCCACAGGGTATCGGCCATAGTTGCTGGTATTATCGGCGCACTAAAATTCCTTATGTATGAAGACTTTTAAAGGGCAACTCTGGTCAATTCCGGAAATTCTGGGATTACAAGTGATTATCATGTCAGAACTACAAATAAGCGGTTGTATGTTATTCGTTTTCCGAAAAGTTTAAACGTTACGAGCTTGTCTTGTCTGTTTGTCTTCAATGTCCCTCTTTCCTTATCGTAAATTATAGACCAGCACGCTCAACCATTTACACTCTACGAAACTGAAACTTTGCCCGCGGCAGGCAACATTGGTCCTGCTCGTCAACCACTGAACATCACGTGGTACGGATACGTCGGAAAGCGGCGGTTGGCGCCCTACACGCCTACACCATTTTTTTCTCTCTCACCCTCGCGCTGCGAGAGCGACAGAGAAACGAGCACGTTCTACGTGCGCGTTTTTCGTTCTGCTTCGCAGGGCCCGAAAAACGAAGGAAAGAAGAAAGCGCAGTCGGTTGTAGCCACGTGACTTCAGGCAACTCTCTCCTCTACATTTCTTCTTCCGCCCCAGTCTAGTTTCGGTTTCGAGCAGTTGCGCTTTTTTTTAGCTTTATTAAAAATATATGTCACGCTGTCTCAAAATATTAATTGGAAGGTTTTCTGACACCATAATAAATCGCCTGGCAAAAACTTTAGTTTTTTTTTTGGGGGGGGGGGTGTTAGTGAATTTAAAAGAGGGTGAGGATGGATGACGTTACGACGCTTTAAAAAGACGCGGAGGCGCGTGCCAGGAAGGGCGATACCGGACGTCAGCGTCCGCTGCGTTCCTTATCAAATGCCATTATCATACTTGGGTAGTAATTCAATTACAGTAATTGAATTACTGTAATTTAATTACTTTCCTTAGTAATTTGTAATTGTAATTAATTACTTTCGGCTAAAAGAATTGTAATTGTAATTTAATTACTTTCTAGCATCAGTAATTGCAAATTTCAGGCACAATTACAATTACTTTTACAATACTTTGTGCAGCCGACGGAACCTCTCTGAAAACCTCAGCGCTCGCACAAGCGGCCTAGCGCTCGGTGACACACTCGCACACATAGACACGCTTGCTATACACGCACAACAAAAATAGTATTGCGTTGTTTGTTGTTTTGTTGCTTACATGCGGGCTGAGAGACAATCCTCTTTAGAGTCTCACCTCAACGGCGCTGTGTGGCGCCGTCTGCGGAGCAAGCAGAAAACAATAGCATAAACATGCCAAAATATTGAAAGAAAAAAGATCTGAGCTTCAGCTTTCAGCCGAGCTTGGGAATTTTAATTGTCTATTTTTTTTTCTGCCAGTTTGATACGTCTTTCTTCCAGTACTGTCAGCATAATTGTACCTTTGTATTATTTTCAAGTTTATTTCCTGTTGGTTTTACTTCGGATATTATTTGCCTAAGCATTTTGGAGACTGACCTCGCACCTGTGAATATTGCCACCAATGATTTGAAAGCCCCGATTCGGTTCTTATATATTTCTGAGCCATTATAATTTCAACTCAATGTAAATAATTTACAATACCACAATCTTTGTATGTGAATGCGGTCGTATTAGCGCGTGTGGATATTAGTGTTATATTGATACTTGTAAAATATTCATATATGATTAATGGTCGCATTTTTATTTGCGCTAGCTAACAAAAGTCTGTCAACCCAATTTTTTCGTTGGCCGTCTGGCGTCTTCCAGCATAGGAACTAATTTAATATTATTTATTAAAAATATAAGAAAGTAGTACTTCATTGCCCCAAACTGTCAATTTCTATCATGAATTCAACAAAATTCATAAAAGGAAAGTACAATACGTGAAATTTATGCAGCGATGCTTAAGCCTCCTCAAATATTAGGGCAAGGAATGAACAAATACGTTGCATTTTATGCAACTCGTTTAAAGTTATATGGCCCAAGTCGAGTCGCTCTCAGAAATAAGTAATTGTAAAGTAATTTCATTACTTTGAAAAGTAATTTGTAATTGTAATTAATTACTTTTCACATAGTAGTAATTATGATTGTAGTTAAACTACTTTTGAAGCAAGGTAATTGTAATTGTAATTAAATTACATTTTGAAAGTAATTTACCCATGTATGGCCATTATAAGCGCTGTGATTCGTCCGTGTCATTTTGGAGCAGAAAAATCCGTTTTATTTAATTATAATGCGAAAGCATTAACTGTCCCGTGAGCGAAGCCGGCGGCTTCAGTAACCACGAAAAGCGTCACCTAAATTCCCATTTTCCTATTGGCTGAGCGGAACGGCACCTGAAGTCCCATTGGCTGCGACGGGTCATATCAGATGCTTCGTCACGGAAGCCGGCGAGGCCGCTCGAGGTGAAAGCGGACGCGCCTCAGAAATAAATAAAACACAAAGAAAAGCGCAGCAACGCATATGCTTCGTCACGGAAGCCGTCGTGAAACCGACGGGTATCGCCGCGCCTGCGCAATGGGGGAGCGCGATGTCACCGCCGGAGCGCCGTGTGCAGAAGGAAGATGTGGCGCGCTGCTTGTAGAAATGCGCTGCGTGTAGGCGAAATCCACCATGGTTTTCGAGTCTCGGAATACACGGCGGCGCGATCTTCGTGGCGCACCGCCGCACTCCCTGCCAGCGCTGCGGCCTCTTCGGCTCCCCGCTATTCTGCTCTAGAGTTCCTTTTTCGTTTAGCCTCGCACCCAGCCACGTTGTCCCCCTATCCGGTATGCGTCCCGAACAAAAAGCAAGAGATTACAACCCCGAACAAGTAAAAAAAGTATAGAAGGGTCTTAAGAAGAACGACTGACGGTTGCAATTAAAATGTTAACACGTTCTACTGTCGAGGCGAGAAGAAAGCGGTACATAAACATGAGGAAGATACACAAAAAGGGGGACGGACAACGAAGTAATTTGTGTATCTTCCTCATGTTTATGTACCGTTACCAACACGCTCGTTTTGTACTTAAGAAAGCGGTGTTTTCATGCATACCGGAAGTTCCAGAATTGAAGATGGCGGCGCCCACGTAGCAAAGGTGTATAGGCTCCCTACGGGTGCCAGAGTTGCGCGTTCATCGCCGTAGCGCCGGCTTTTCTCCACGGCATTTAAAGTCTGCTCCTCACGTGACTGAATTCGGCGAATAGCAGCGCCGCGCAAGCAGGGGAACGTACACGATTGTCTCTCTATCCCCCCCCCCCCCTCGTTTTTCACCTACAACGCGTACTATAGGCTCCTTGCACTGACGTCACATCGCATACTTTTCCCCACCATGAAAAAGGAGGAGAGGGAAGTTGCTTTTGTAAGAATTTTGAGTGACGGGTTAATCTTCTATAATCTTCTGGGAGGAGAATAGCGACGCCTGTGCAAATCCGAGAGGCACAAAGGAGGATCCTGATAAGAGGGAGCTCCTTCTTTCCCTTTTCTCTGGAGGGCATCGGAGGTGACGTCATGTGCAAGAAGCCTATTACTACTACGCCGAGGCGCTTGCACCATCGGCGAAGCGGCCGTACCGGCGGCTTTCCTGCACGGCATTTAGAGTTTGCTCCTCACGTGATCGGATCTCGGCGAATAGCGGCCGTTGGCACACAAAAGACAGACGAGCAACCCTGGCTCCCGGAGGGAGTCTATAAAGGAACTCTATTCTGCTCCTCTCGGCGCTGAGAATGCTTTCGCATTCACAACTCATAAGAAGTACTTAGGTGTCAGGTAAGTTCGCTCGCTTTGCATATTGTATAGAAAAAATGCGCCACATGTGGGCAACGCTGCACAAAATCGTAGCGCGATAGGTTAAGAAACCGATTTTGTTTATATATACCACTGCGAATATTATTAATCTGTCGGCCTGTCCAACTAAAAGACCCTTCCAGCTACTGTGCCACCTTTACTCTGTGCGCTGCCATTTTTGTTGGGTCGAGGTTCCTCTGTATAGGGGTATTCACACGAGACAGAAATCCCGGCGCGCGCATCACGAGACGAAGACGTCAGGCTTTCGCGATGTGCAAAAGCCTGGCCTAGGCTGGCGCTTTCGTCTCGTGATGCGCGCGCCGGGGAGAAATCCCCGGGATTTCTCCCTCGTGTGAATAGGCTCCTTGCACTGACATCACATCGCATACTTTTGAACACCATGTAAGAGGAGGAAAGAAAAGCTGCTTTTGTAAGAATTTTGAGTGACAGGTTAATCTTCTATAATCCTGTAGGAGGAGAATTGCGACGCCTGTGCAAATCCGGGAGGCACAGAGGAGGATCCTGATAAGAGGGGAGCTCCTTCTTCCCCTTTTCTCTGGAGGTCATCGGAAATGACGTCATGTGCAAGCCACGTGTACCCCTTAAGTGCTAGTATTGTTTTACGCTCTTCCTTGCGCATGTACCTGCTCGTCGCCCTGTCGATCGCTGGTTACTCGCCGCAATCAAGATGGCGGACGTACACTTCCGCTCGAAATTTGGCTTTGAGTGATGGCAAAGGCCGACACGGGCGCAAGCGCCTAATTTTCAAAAGCATTCTTTTTACGCGAGTGTTTGTTTGAGCGAAGGATTTTTCAGCACTACGTTTTCGCACCGCCTTTGCCAGTGCCGAAGCCAACTGGTAAGACGGAGCATGTTCTTCGGTGCCCCACCAGATGGCGCTGTGCATTTCGCATATGGTCTATTGCACAACATATTTGATTTCCCTCGAACACAGAACTAGCTGTGTATGAAAGGGGAGCTGCGCGAAAAATTGCATTGTTTTGCACTCGCAAAACACAGCCACACGGCTTCGATTTTTGGTTGGTATCCAAGCGTGCGAAGGCACAGAGACACAGCACTTCGGCGTGCCAAGGAAGCTTTGAACATGCCGCGAGACCGGCGAAACTTGCTTTCGACGGGTGGTGCCTTTTTCCTGTGGCACTGCGCTTTCGTTAAAAATTTCCACGTGCTCTCAACGGCAAGTATCACGCCTGTCACAGGATCTTAAAGAACGTCTTTGGCGAATGACGACGAACGAGCAGAAAATGTGTCTTTAGCTCGCTGCCGCCGGCCTCTACAACGCTAACAAAACGGAAAAAAAAACGAAAAAAAAGGGCATGCAAGACGGCCGTTTCGTGGCCGCACTCGCGCTGCAGCGAACAAGCGGGGTTGCGCGATCCAGCAATTGTCATTGAGATCAATGGTCGTAGATGCCTGCCGGTGTACTACTTGCTGAGCCTGTCTACTGTGCTGGCTTCACTGAGCGACACAAATTATTTCTGCTTATACGAGGAGGCGTGGGCGTTATGAGCGCAGGCCACCTCTTTATCCTGAAAAAGCAAAACAGTTATTCATCGTAATATTTATGCCATGAGGCACGTTTTAATTCAGAGAGGAAACCGAACCTAACTTCTATTTTGGATTTAATTCCTCGGCACAGGTGTTAATTTCGGATTCTTCCTTAACTCAAGATGTGTCTCACATTGGAATTATTGAGGCAAAGAAGTTGTTCGCGGAAACTTTATTTGTGACATACGTGTCCAATCCAGCACTTCCAAATATTTTGGACAGTTCAGTGACCCTTTAAAGACAGGGTCTTTTATAACCTTAGAGGTAACATAAAATATTGTATTTGTTTAAAAAAAAAGAAAAAGAAAGAAACAGCGTTCATATTTGTGTTTTTGTTGCCTTTTCTGACTCAGATAATTGTCATGTGAAATAATTAACTGCGGACTTTTTAATGGATTTTGGAGTATTTAGATGATTAATTGCATGCTTTAACATCATGCCCATGCACAAGAATAACAAAATCAATCAAAATTTAAGAAAATATCGCCACGGGTAATGAGTTTAGAATATGTTCACAAAACGTGTAAATTAAGAAACATGTTCTCACTACAAAAATACAGACGGAATTTGAGTCAGAGAACAGAAGTGTGTATTTTTTTAATGCAACGCATGGTGTGTAGGTACTTTATTACACACAGTGTTGAACTGTTTGTCAATCTTGATAACGATATCTGAGTTTTTCATATGCTCAAAAAAATGAGAGCCGCCTACATTGCCGTTTGGGTCCAAACAAACCGTTGCTAGGGACGTTGCTATGGACTAATGCATGGAGACTCCACATGAGGCTAGATTTTTGCTTACAAGTAAGTAAATAATTTTTTGTAAGCAACCTAACTTCTTGATATCTAATTATGAAGATGTTCTTGTCGTCTCAGTGTCATATTGCAACGATGAAAGCCATTTCTGAAGTCTTACACTCCGCTTTGCTTTGGTAGCAGACGACACGATAGATTTGCTGGCCTCTGTTGCAGCGGGCGTCTTCATTGAAATGCGTCGGTAAACAAGCGACAAAAACAAGTGGATTGCCGTGGCCGTAGAGGCCTCCGCAATGTGCGTTTTTTTCCTGTGAACAACCCAGCTTAGTTACGAGGGGTGAAAATGCAGTAAGATCAAACCACGTCACGCAGATCAGTTACGACGACGACCTGAAGTGCATTACCGGCGTAGTGCAGGCCACCATGAGAAACAAATCGTACGCCGTCGAGGTAAGTCGTTTGTTATTATTATTTTATTATTGTGGTTGTCAGGTTATTAAAGAATTGCATGTCTATCGCGATTTCGCAGTATTTTGCTTTTTTTCCCCCTTGGTATACATCAAATTCCGTGGATGTGCTCTTTTGGTGAAGATCTTCATCGAACCCGCGATGCAGTACAGTCTGTAATAGACTCACCTTATGCTTTTTATCCAGTTCTTTCGCGCTTTGGGGTCTTGCGGAAATCTGAAGAAACTGCAAGAATCTCTCTCCACGCGATGGTTACAACCAGGTATACGAAGCACCCTCGCATAGCGCGAGTCCGCAAACAAAATTTGGGATCTCAACCGTTCGCCTGAAGTGCTTTTCTCGCGGGTGCAATGCGATCTTTTAGCAGACTATCATCTCGATCGACGCCCGGACTTTCGATAAACCATATTTTGCATCGCACCCCACTATGAAATCTTAAGAGTGTATGAAACTCATTATATTTCAAACAAATGCGATGTCAGAATATCGTCTTTATTCACACGATGCAAACGACGGCCCCACTTGGCCGGCCGGCGTGCGGCAGACGGCATACTTCTTGCATTCGTCGTCTGCTGCAGGCATCTTGAGGACCGGAAGTTGCAGTCGTAAATATTTCAGAAACGAGCGATTACCGGCACACTTCTGTCGAAACATATATGACATTCAAGCTTTCTATATCTGTGATTTTTAGAAGTTTAAATCCTACTCCTGATTTTTGAATGGTCGGGTTTTCGTAGCAAAACCGAGCCACATGTATTCGTCCATAACAACGACCCTAGCAACGGTTTGTTTGGACCCATGACGTCACACTTACGGAGTCAATTTGTTTTATTAATAATAATACAATTAAGATATTTTAATACGTAGTTTTTCAAGCTCTAATATAATTTGTTGCTTATGATCTAATTTCAAGCGCGCGAACAAGTATGGCAATCAAAGGTGTGTAAATTATCATCACTGGTGCCAGTTGCAGCATTTTTTCATTAACAAGTTATCAAATAAAAAGAGTCTAAAATCCATGAAAATATTCTAGCTAATCTGAGAAATCCATGTAAAATTATATAAACTGTGGGTAACCATATGGTGCTATGAAAGTCTCGACTTCAGGCAATCGGCAAATCTTTTAAAGTCACCGCCAATCCTTCCGAACAAAACGCTGCCCCCCCCCCCCCCCCCCTTTTTTCCTGGGGGGGGGCAGAAGAAAAACAAAACCAACAACAACATAAAGAGTGGAATCTGTTTTTATTTTCATGAACTACCAATCTTTTTATAACATTTAGTTTCTTTGATTTCTACGCGCCGTCCTTTTGCCCATCTGAGCCTTTCCAGTTTGAAGGAACACCTACCTGCTTGCACGTCTGCTCACTGCAGCACGTTTCGTTGGCGTTGGAAACCGGTGAAACAGTAGTGAGCTTTAGTATTGCGTATACGAGCGAACGCAAGCACTGTGTGTTTGCGTTAGCTCTGAGTGTTTCACACTGCGCGGCTGCGCGGGCGCGAGGTCAAAATCGCGCTCTTGGATTGAATCATGGCGACGACGCGGATGCGCAGCGTGGAGCACGCAACTCTGACGCAAACGCACACCGCTTGCGTTTGCTTTTATACGCAATACTAAAACTCTCTAATAAGGCACAATCCCATACCGGCTGGGGCACTACATTGGAACAGTGAAGAGCGTTGTTTGCATTCGGAAATGACATTTCGCGAGCCATGATCGCGAGCAGTTCCGCCGTGCCCGCTGAGCGGAAGAACCGCGGTGTACCCTCACTAGAGCGCTTCGCGTTTCCGCCGCGGGAGGGCGAGCAACGAGCTGGAGACGCGATAAAGGTGAATCAAATAGTATATATCACCGAAATAACGTTCAAATAAGGCAATTTTGAGAACCCAGGTCGTTGTATCGTTCAAGTTCTAATGGTTATAACAAAACGGAAATTTTTAATTCAGATATAAAGAAGAGCTTTTGTCATTTGATTTTGAACATCAATGACATTTTATGTGGATAACTTCATTATGAAAGTCGGAATATGAACTATATATATATTAAATAACCCGCTGAATTTGTTAAGGTTTAGTGCGAAGCTTCCATCCCCTGCTCCAGTGAATTTAATTTAATTTTAAATGCCATCGGGAGTTGACAAAAAAATCTTTATATCAGTTTATATGAGTATTTTCGCAGTACCCAGAGTATAATTTGCTAAACCTTCAATAAAAAAACTTGTAAGACACTTAAGCTTCGCTTTTAAGGGTGGAACGCGATCCCGTAATCGGGTTTCGCTCGCATCGCCTTCTCATTCGCTTCTCATGCTCTTTCTGCCAGTAAGCAGGAAGTGCGGCGGACATGGCGAAGTGCGGCAGCGGTCGAGGACTGCCTGGAAAATTTAGCTGAATCGGTGGGGAATAACTATGCTATAAAATGGGAACTGTTTAAGCAGGAGGTTAAAATGAAAGCACTGGAAAGACACAAGCGCGATCAAACACGTGCACAGTGAAAGAAGAAGAGAAGCGTTCCTTGAAGTAATCTTAAAATTCTTCTCGGCGAAGAAAGTAGGTCGCCTGGCGTGTATAAAAACGATATCTGTACTGTGAAAGCCCAGCTAGAAGTTTTAGATAAACACCGATATCATGGGACGATTGTTCGAGCGCGAGGGGAAAAACTGCTGCTTGGCGAAGCGCCAACTAAGAGAGCACTCGCGCCGAAAAAACGGTATGTTAGTCGGAATGAGATAGCGGAAATCGAGTATGAGAGAGAGAGAAAGAGAGAGGTGTTGAAAAGAAAGGAAACCTGGAACTGTAATCGAGTATTGCGGGGCTTTTACCAGTAACTGTGAAGATATAGAGCGTGCGTTTTCTGATGTCTATAAACGATTGTTCTCTTATCACCTCTGTCGACGCAGATAACTTTAAAAGCGAGTTTCTTTGTTTATTGCCGCAGTTGGACAGCGAAACAGCTACAATTTTAGAGGCAGGGATCACCGTAGAAGAAGTTGAGAAAGGCTATCGATGATTTAAATCCCGGCAAGTCACCTGGACCTGACGGTCTAAGTGCGGGTTTCTATAAGACATTCAAGCATAAGATCAGCTCTGTGCTCTGTCGTGTACTCTGTAAAGCGTATATGAGCAAAAAAGGTACCACCGTCTTTTTCGCGTTCACACACAGTTGTCATTCCGAAAACCGACGATAAGGTTGAACTAAGGAAGGTAACAGCCTATCGACTAATAGTTTGACTAATGTCGATTATAAGATGTTAATGAAAATATTGCCCATAAGGTTGCAGACAGTCATGAATGATATAGTTGGTCCCCATCAAACGTGTGGGATAAAGGGCTGATCAATAGTAACCAATATTCATGTAGCCCTTTTGTGTTCTTGACTGTAGCGATCGTATGAATCGGGTAGTTGCGATGCTCCAGATTGACATCGAAAAAGCCTTCGACCAGGTCTCGCATTAACTTTTGTTTGCTGTATTAGAACATATAAACGTAGGGTCCATTCTTCTTGATGGGGTACGCATGGCGTATACGATGGGTGTACCACTAACCTGATCATTAACAAATCGGTCAATGAGCGTATTCAAGTGCTCCGGGCGGTGCGCCAAGGTTGTCCGTTGTCACCACTTCTTTTTTGCATATATATTGAGTACTTTTGTTTGAGTATAATTGAGAGCAAAATTATTCGTGGGTTTGCACTGCAGTCGTGCTAGGTCCGCGTGTTGTCATACGCTGACGATATGGCCTTATTTTGTGTCGATAAGAATAGTATCGTAGAAACTGTGAAGATAGATTAAGAGCTTTTGCAATATAGTGGAAGCGCTGTAAATTGGCAAAAAAATGTTTAGGATTTTGACATGGAGAGTGGGAGTCAACGCCCACTCTGTTTGAAAATGTGTGTTGGGTAACGACACCTGTAGGATACTTAGGGGTCCCGCTAGAAAACTACCGCGACAGTGATCCATACTGGCGGAAGCAGGCAGTCGAACTGCGCGAAAAGGCTGAAAAGTGGAAAGGAAGGGACCTATAAATTTTTGCACGCGTTAAAACATCGTTTTGATCTCTCCACGCCGCTGGGAGGTGTTTACGAAAAATGCGTGATTGTCACACATTCTTGTTTTTCCTCACCTCCATTTTATCGCATATTCCAGGTTGAGATGTTTTATTCGTTTTTCGTCCCGCATACCACGTGACTGAGAACGACAGAAACAGAAAACGTCCTAGAGCTGAGTGAGAGACGCAAACACACCCAATCCCTCTCATAAAAAAATACAATAAATAAAAAGAGTGCTGTTTAAATGCGTTATTCACAAGAGGCTGGATAAGACGCCATTTTTCACACCCGGACGTAGTCTCCGGTGTACCAAAAAAAAGATGTACCCAGGAAACGAAGCATAGTGAAGTGGCCTGCTAATCCTCGAAATCTTCGAAAGAAGAAAAAAGAACTGACCGTTGCTTAGAGCTGAGTGACTCCAGCACATGTGACACCTCCCCCCCCCCCCTTTTTTTCAAAAAAAAAAAAAGAAGAGAAAAATTGTAGTGGGTAATTTATGTAATCGATTACAGCAAAAAGTAATGCAATTACATGGATCGTTACTCGCTAAGGGAAGTAATTGAAGCGTTATAAAATTACAGGGAACTGTAATCGATTACAAGTAATCCATTACTTGTAACGCGTTACGTACAAGTCTGTCACAAACCCAGTGGGAAACAAAACGCGTATATGCAGTCCGGAAAAGACGGTCCCACACAAGGCCGTTGATGTATCGCTTGTGGTGAGCCATGCCTGTGGTCAACGAACTCGAGCCGCGGAAATTGCGACTTTTGCGGGTCCGCTCCTCCGTTCCCAAAAGAAGGGAAATTGCGGCTTTGTGTCGGCCGCTGGAGATCCGCAGCAGGTGGGCTATACGTGCGACGCAATGTTTGTTGTTGCGGCCGCAGGAGACACGTGAACGCGCCGAATGAGTGCCGCGCTGCACGCTGACTGACTGCACCATCTGTCGGCTGCGGCAATTCGCCTGTTACGAAAGCACAAAGCGGCGTGGCTCGGGCGGGAACAGCACTCGCCGCGGACATGTGATGTGTGTGGGGAGGGCTGTCAGATCCGATCCAAACAAATGAAACGCGTCTATGCGAATACATTCTTTGGATACTTCACGCACTTTTCGTCTATGTATCTATCTATCTATCTATCTATCTATCTGGCTATCTAACCTCTTACGCCGCGGGTCGATAAATAAATAAAAAAGACCGGCGCCGGCGGGATTCGAACCGTTGACCCTTTGATCAGCAGGCAGACGCGCTAACCACAGAGCTATGAAGGCAGTCATTCAAGGCACTCTAAACACCTGTTTATATCTTTACTATCGCGTGCAGCTCCATGCACGAGGGTTCATTCCGCTCTCGTGAGGCTTAGCACTGCCCCTAGCTCACCCTCTCCCGCGCTCGGGAGAGGGTGATGTAGCGGCCGTGCTCACCCTCACGAGAGCGGAATGAGCCCTCGTGCATGGAACGCGCGCGCACCGGTAGCTGTGACAGCGCTGTAAGGCGCGTCCTATGGTAAAGATATAAACAACCGTTTAGAGTACCGTTGGTTGAGACTAGCTGAGACGCCAGAAAGTCTGGTCGGTACCATTTTGAGTGTTTGTGCGTATGGCGCGTGCTTTGCTCGCCTTCCTAAGTGACACAAACGCACGTGCTGGGTTGCGGAGATCGTGCGCAGGGCTGTGAAAGTGTCAACAAATTTAGAATCGCCTCAAGAGTGGGCTGGCGTATCTAGAGTGTGCCGGCCACCTGACGAACGCGCATAACTCCGCACCGTTTGATGCTATTCGCATTAACGTAGATAATCATTCCCAAAGCGATGGGTTCTGCTGATTTTTTTTTCTTTGCGTAGATAAGGTATACGCGTCGCAGAAAGTTGAAACTCCCGGTGAGAATGTGACGTTAGCGGCGGTGATAGCACGCGAACGCATGAGAGCATAACATTACCTGGATCGAAAGATACGAGAGAAAACCAAAATGTACTTATGAGCCGACGCTCACCTATAATTTTAATACTCAAAAGCCAAAAAATTTCATTTTATACGCAATAATTTAGGGAAGGAAAAAAAGATTGTCAGCAAAAAATACAACATTGCTTTATCCTGACAAGTTTTTGTTTTTGTTTTTGTTTTCTTTTACGAGCATAAACGCTACAGGTGCCCAATATGCAATTTCTTGGCTCGATGAACACTAGGCTTAGGTGGACGTCCGCCCATAAATACATTTTGTGCTTCTCTCGTTTCTTTTGATCCAGGTAACGTCAAGTTCGCATACTTCTGCATTGTATCACAACCCTCATGAGTCGCGGTCTCACGGAGTTCCAGCTTTCTGCGGTGCGTAGTTTATTTTTGCGAACCGAGAAACCGCATTTACTTTTCTTGATCGATCCTCGTTGGTATATACATGAAGCTTCCGAAGGAACGAACAGATGTCCTTGATGGCTGTAAGGGAAGAACGTCTGTGCTTGCGACCGCGGCCTTGTTGAACTCGCGATGGAATACGATTGAGAACGCAGGCGGTAACTACATGCAAAAGCTTGTGCCACATCGTAATAACCAGCTATATCTGTGCTGTGATTAAGTGGAGAAGTAGCTAGATTACGTATCTATACATTATGTGTATATCTTGAGTATATTTTCGCGGAGTTCATCGAAAGTTTAAAAAGAAACGGTGTTAGGTTCCAGGACTTTCGGGGAAACTGTTTTTTTTTTTTTTTTTTACGGGAATAATGAAAACAGGGGGCCCGCAACGTTTATGAGTCCCAGACGCGACGGCGGTTAAAGAATTGCGAAGTAACCCGAATCTGGAGCACAGGGTCTGAAGGCCACGGCGGGGGTACGGAGCGGCCCAGCGAAGTGACGAGTGATGCTGACAAGGCGCCCTGGGAAGTACGTGGGGACGCTTCCCGGAATTCTGGTGGCGGGCGGGAAAGAGAAGGGAGTCTATACCCGTCTTCACCTCAAGAAAACAGTAAGTTTTGCGCATTGTTCATACGCCGCATGAAATAGTTCTCGCCAGATTTGGTTGTCGGACGCACAGGCGATGCTTTTGGCGTTTGAAACGTGTACTCCTTGATAAGATAACGTGTATCCACTCCAAAATGCTACTAAATATATCTTAAATCTCCACCTAAAGGTGAAAATTAGTAATCACCCGCGAGAAGCCGGACTTTTTTTCCTACGGTTCTTGAGGTGAAAACAGGTATAGGCAGAGCATCGGAGGGGGCAGGACGCCACCAGGGCTCCAAGAGGTCTCGGGCGGTCCTAAGATCTGTAAACCAGTCGGTGCGTGTAAATGCAAATAAATCGCGTATATCTATTCGTATCCGTCACCTGGGTGTGCCTCTGCCGCTACATCTCCGTTGGCCAAGGCGGAATTGGGGTTGCCATCATCACGTCGGCGGCAACCTGACAAAAGAACTTCAACTTCCCTCAACGACACCAGAGAGAGAGAGAGTGGAGAACCTTAACTAACGGCCTTCGTATCAGACAGGCACATTTTTAATTCCCCCCTTACACACACACAGACACACACACGCACGCACGCACACACGCACGCACACACACACACACACACACACACACGAAAAGTGCATAAAACTTAAATGTTTTATTGCTTTCCAACTTTTTTTTTCTTTTAACTGAGCGACACACTGCAGAAAACCGTTTAAAAAAACGTTTTATACGTATTTAGTGAAACCCCTTTCGCTCGCGCCGACTCCGTTTTAGTTTCACCCGTTAAGGCTTCACGCTCCAGTGTCTGGCTAAACCCACAAAACGAAAAAAAAAAATGTAAAAATGGCGAGCTTGCATTAAATGCCTCGACTCTTACGTGACATTCAGCACTTTGACCAAACTCGTTGCTTAAGCAGCTTTCAAACATTTAAAATCGCACACCATGTTGAAGCGAGTCAAACGAAGGCGGAGAAGGTTATACGTTTGTTTCAAACAAAATGTATTTATCTTATATTAAAAAAAAAAAAAAACGGGTAGGGGACAACGAAAATAGCCGCTTGGCGGTCGTTGCAAACCGCAGAATCGATATGGTATGCGTGCGTTTATTTGCATATAAATCGATGCCGCTGCATCTGTACGTTAGTGCCACTGAAGAAAGCAGAACACGTACTAACGTGCAGTCGTAAACACAAAAGCAGATGACGTCTGCTTCTCGGTTCACGGCAGCGTGTTGTTGGCAGTGGAAACGTCATGAGTGAGGGAAACACAGACGCATGTCGTCTGCTTCCTTTACTCCCCATCGTCCTTTCATGTTCTAAACGAGTTTCTCATTTCGATTTTTGCTGCGGTACCCGAAGGTTTGAAACTTTCGCGTCTTGTGGCCCGTTTACACACTTGCGTTTGACTATGACTGACTGAGACAAGACCGGTTTTAAGGCTCTTGTGACTGTTTTACGACCTGCTGCCCCGCTGCGCAGCCAGCCGTAAGTCTTCACAGTATGCTTAAAAACCGGTCGTGTCGAAGTCGGTCGTAGTCAAACACAAGTGTGTGAATCGCCCTTAACAGAGAGAAAACAAGGGCGTTTGTGCTAGCTGAAGTTGATAATAATATCTATTTGCACAAAGTATGACTTTGGCCTGAGTGAGGAACTACGAGAAAGTAGAAGAAAAAAAAAAACACGGAAGCAATTGAAATTTTGAGAAAACCGTTTTTGCAAGTTGGCACGCTCAAGCCGCGGCTCGCTATAGATTCGTGAAATCGCTATCAAATTCATTTTGTCTTCCACCAGAAGCTAGCTATTTTCGCTGGCGAAGAAAGGTCGAAGAGTTCACACAATGCATTTCTGACAAAGCACCAAGCAGCATGGAGAATGCTCGGAATAGGGGTACAAACACCCCACACGCTCGTCTATACCTGATGCAACGTACCATTTGTTTTAGATTTTTTTAAAAACGTTACTGTTGCAGACGTTATCACGTGTCACTACTCATATAGCACGCATATCCTCCTTGGTGCTTGGGTGATTTAGCCAAAGATTTATAGACCATTCCAGAAAAGCGCTTCTGGTCGATGCCATTTTCAGCGTTCGTGCGTGCGGCGCGTACATTGCTCGCCTTCCAAAGCGACGAACATGCGTGAGCTGGGCTGGACCTAAGACATGTAGACTGTGATTATCGTTAACATTAAAGTGTACAGAATGGAATGAACTGCATTCGTCTAGGCCAGACGGCATGAAGATCGTGGTAAAATTAAAAGAACTCCGCAACCACCATGCCAAACATCAAGGTACAATGAAAGGCGTATAAAATACACAACTACACTATTCATTTTCACAAAAAAAATATTTCCTTGAAGATACAATAGTGCGTAAAGTACAAAACGTAATCATAATTTTTTTTACTTCAAAATAAGATAACAAAAGTTACCCAAAAATAAATTAATACCCATATTTTTTTTCTCTCGGAGTAGATTGCAACGCGCTCAAACACACGTCCACGAGTGCACATGGGGAAGGGGTAATTCAATGTATATATATATATATATATATATATATATATATATATATATGTATATATATATATATATATATATATATATATATATATATATATATATATATATATATATTAATTTAGTTTTGGTTGCGCGCCGCCTCTATTAGCGGTGAATTTACATGCTTCCACCCAACGACATGGAGATTTTCATGGTTTTAAAACTTTTCAACCCTATAGAACATTTCTCCGCAATAAAGTAAAATAAAGACGCTTTTACCACCTCTTCTGCGAGAAAACATTGCACGCCAACAATTCGACCAAGAAACCAGGTAACGGCTGTATCGTATATTCATGGAGCTCAACACCGGCTCTCTTAACCTCTGCAATACCAGACACGAATAGCAGTGTGTCGAAAGTCATGTCTAAATTCAGACTTGAACTTTGTTTAGACGTCTCACTTCTCGTATGCAACAGATTGGTCTGTTGAGTGGAACTCCGAGATAGCCCGAGCTTGATTCGATGTCAAAAACAGATCTAATATATTATATATATACTACAGAGTAATCGACCGGAAATTGGTTATCATGGCTACGATAGTAGCGTTGCCCACAGATGTGCATTTTTTTCGTAAAATTTGCAAAAAACGAAGCTTACCTGAGTAAACAGTATAGCTAAGAAAAAGGCTTAGTTCCTATGGAAACGCAGCGACGCCACCGGTCTTCAAACAACACGGCGCCGTTTGCACGGGAGACAAGAGATGGCGAACGAACGCCACCAACGAATGAGCATACGTGGCGCCGAGAGCCGGCACTTTAGCAGACGATCCTTTCGACTCAAAAGCGGCTCGCTTTTCCGCAGGCGGCGAAGTCACAGAAACAAAACACAGGCGCGGTAACAACAAGGAACTGCAGTTCCTCGTCTGCTAAACACGATGGCTCCCGGCGTCTGTCTGTTCGTTGTGTATGGAGTTATGTCGCGACCGCTTGCTCCATCTCTTCTTTCCGTGCGAAACGGCGCCGTGTTGTTTGCAGACCGGTGTCCTCGCCGCAGTTTACATAGGAGCCAAGCCTTTTTCTTCCTTACTTTTTTCTCAGGTAAGTTCGTTCTTTGCAAATTTTACACAAAAAAGTGCACCATCTGTGGGCAACGCTGCACAAAATCGTAGCGCGATAGGTTAAGAAACCGAATTTTCCGTCGCTTTAGTAGAGCCTGCCGTCTCCTTGTTTCACCCGGTAATAGATATATATATTATATATATCATAGATCTTTCAGCATTTCCACTCTGGCAAAGTAAGGAAGACTTCGCGGAGCATGTACGATGCGAAAGTACTGGCCTGCCGCAAGCCGGCAAGCCAGAGTGGCAGCTGCTGCCATGAGCGACGGCGGCAACCAGATACGTGGCTTGCCGCCGTCGCTCATAGATGGCGGCAGGTGTCCAGAGTTCGGTGTCTTCATTTCTTTGCGTGGGACACGATTCTGGTGAAAACTAGCCCTTAACAACTCCGCTGTAAAAAAAAAAAAAATTGACGCAATGTGAACAACGAATGTGACTGCGTTAATATGACGACTGTGCTAGAATGTGCGCAACTTTTTTCGATGTTATTCGCGGTCCTCTTTGAACGGAGGATCGTAGTGGTCACAGCCGGCTTGAGTTTGTGCTTGCCGCTCTTGAAGCTGTTCCAGCTGTAGAAGGATACTCAACACGCAGCACTTGGCCATAAACTATATCGAGCATAATTAAGAACGTTTTATGTGACACTAGTTCTCTCGGCAGACAGCTCGCGTAAAAGTATATACCTTGACGTGGCTGGCCTCCATTGGCTGCCGGTGAGAGCATTGTTTTCTCCCTACGAAAACAAAGGCAAAGAGGAAGCTTTTCCTGACACTGTTCTTATACAATCTACAGCATAGCAAAAATTGCTAACACATTGCACAAAAAAAAGGAAAGAAACTCTCTAATTTTGAAGTTGCGAAAAATAATCTAGATTGTTGTGCCCAGAAAGCCGCCTCGCGGCCGCCCGGGTCGCTCGTCCGCACGTGTTGTAGGCGTTACCGAAAAGAAGTAACGGAATACATTACTCGTTACTTGCAAATAAAAGTAATGCGTTACCGAGCTACGTTACCTTAAAATAAAAGGAGCGCGTTACTGCAGTGGCGTCACGAGGCCAGCGGCACCGGGGCGGTAGCCCGCCGCAACACCCCCCCCCCCCCCCCTCTCGCGTGGCCCGCCGCGACACCTCCCCGGAGCGCTGCCCGCGGTCCGCCCCCCCCCCCCCCCCCCCCTTTGTGACGCCACTGCGTTACCGTTACGGTTAAAAAATAATGCACGTTACTTTTGCGTTACTTTTTAAATTAATATAGATGAACACGTTTTACTTTTCTTTTTTTCTGTTTTGTTCGGGTCCGGGTATCGAACCCGGGACCTCTACACTGGAAATGGAGAGGTCCCGGGTTCGATACCAGGACCAGGTGGATTTTTTCGGTCGCGCACCAGTCACCTGGCTGTGTATGGAGAGTGTGTTTGTCCTTTGTCCCTCTTGTTCCCCTTCTCCAGGGATTATTTTCGACTATTTACTCAGTTGATGCATACAGCTAGGTATGCATAAGCGCCATATTTCAAAAACGATTATGCCCAGCCAGAAACTGAGCATAATTTCCTTAAATTTTTAGGGTTCCACTTAAATACTCACAAAAACAAAACGCAAAACACGCAAACAAAAACGCAGAAATATATATGACCTAGCGCCTAGAAACAGGAAAGAAATAAAGTGTAATTTATATGTCTTGAGAATAATATGTAACGAGTAACGTGAGTACGTTACCCGTTATCATTTTGAAAATGCAACGAATACATAACTACGTTACCGGAAAAGATAACGAGTTCACGGTAACGCCGTTACTTGTAACGTGTTACCGTCAACACTGCTCGTCCGCCTGCCCGCCGGTGACGTACACGGGTAGGGAAAGGTAGGTATTTTTCATTGTTGCCGGTAGAGAGTCGCTTCCTGGAACCTTCGTTTAAATGGATACGACAGTAGTGGATCGAATCCAGTTAGCGTATCGAATCTATCCCATGTAAAGACTCGGTTCGCTAGTCGAGCGCATCGAATCGAGTCCGATCCGATCCGTTTGAAAGGTTTGGTTTCATTCTCAAGCCCAATCGAGGCCTCCATGTAAACAATCTAGTGAATCGAATCGACTGTCTGGAGGACGGGATTAGGGGAGAAGGAGGGAGGGGCGAAGGCTACGGTGACTTTCAACCTTCTTTCTGCCCTGTGCCGCCTTCCAGACCGCGCGTCGTCGCGGCGGTAAGATGGCTCGGTATGAAAAGAACAAAAAAAATCGGCCAGCTTTTCTCTGCATTTGCCGGTTTTGCGGTGAGCTTTTCTCCGGTGAGTTTTTCTCCTGTAAGCTTTTCTCCAAAATTCCCACTTTAAAACCGTTTTCTTTTAGGGATTTTTTATGAGGTGTTTTTCATAATACCATAATGTGCTCGAGGGCTGTAGATTTTATATTCCAGCTCTGGCTGGGAACTGGGTTGTTCTCAAAATGTTTCCTGGCGAGGCGCGGGTGTCCACATTTAAATAAAATGAACGAATGCGTAGAAACGGCCGAACCATCCCCACTTTGAGACGATGCTACTCGGTGTGCATAGATTTTTGATGATTTGGCATGAAGGATACGGATGAAGAAATTATCATCCGCGTTTTCGCACCAACAGCCCTGCACGTTTTGCACGAGTGGAAACTCTAGCGCTACCACCACATTCTTATGTGCTGTGATTCTTTCTTTAAAATTTACTGATGCAGTGTTTTTCTTTTTCTGTCGGGCATCGGTGACCGAGTGGTCTAGCGCCTCCAGCTCGGAGCGCGTGGGCGAAATCTCGCCTGCAGAACCCAGGGATCCTGGGTTCAGTCCCCACCCCTGCCCGTTTCGATCTGGACGAGCATCGTACCGGCTTGCGGTCCTGTATCACTACTGCGTGGTGCACGTTAAAGACCCCAGGCTAGCGGTTGTACTGCATTGACTAAACTTCTCATCTACAGCTGAGACACCAGACGCCCACTGAGGCGGACTAACTTCCGGTTGTGGAAACGGAAACACACCCCTGAAGTTTGTTCATACGCCGCGCGAAGTAGTCCTTACAAGATTTAGTTGTCGGAGAATGAGGCGACGCTTTTGGCGTTTGAAATGTGTGCGTCTGGGCAAGATAACGTATGTCCACTCTAAAATGCACCGACATATGTCTCAGTCCTCTACATGAATGCGGAAATTTGTAATGATCCGCGAAGATAACGTATTTCTACTCTAAAATGCACCGACATATGTCTTAATCCTCTGCATGAAGGCGGAAATTTGTAATGATCGGCGAGGATAACATATGTCTACTCTAAAATTCACCGACATATGTCTCAATCCTCTGCATGAATGCGGAAATTTGTAATGATCCCCGAGGATAACATATATCTACTCTAAAATGCACCGACATATGTCTTAATCCTCTACATGAATGCGGAAATTTGTAATGACCCGCGAGGAGCCGGACTTTTTTTTCCTTCTATTGTTCTTGAGGTGAAAACGAGCGCAGCGGTTACAAGTCAAGAAGGTAGGAGAAGCTCCTCCCACAAGCGTGATGCGCCCGTTTCAAATCCCTCCGCAGTCGAAAGAAGAGTTCACTGGAAACGCTCCTTGTTCCGCTTCAATGGATAGATAATGGCCACAGAGTGGTGCCAACTTGTCTTCGACCCCCACTTTTTAAGAAAGCGACCTTTGTATTCATTGGAGGGGGAACCGAGCCCCTGAAAGCAGCCTTTGTATCCATCGGAGGGGGAAGCTAATCCCCGAAAGTCGTATTTGTTTCCATCGGAGGGGGAAAACTCTAATCTCCCTCTCGTGGCTTCCACAATGCTAAGTCAAAGTCGAAAGATAAAGCAAATATGTACAGAAAGGCAAGACCCTCCTCGCGCGTTGGCCGCGACGTCACGGAAACGATGGGACGCTATTGGATGCGGAGGTGGCGGAGGGATATATGATTCCCTTTGAGGGGCATTTGCCGCTACCTTCTTAACCTGTAACTTACTACAGTGCACTTGATTACTGTCTTAGGTGACTAATTTTTTCCTCTTCGTTTCGAAATCGCGGAGGAGGCATCGCAGCGAGAGGATTTAGCTCTTACAAAGGCGGCGCATTATTGAACACCTGTATTTAGTCAGATTCTGGTACAGGGTTTGGTTACGATGTGATGTGACATCACAGAAAATATGCAGCTGTCGCATAAGTGAATCATTGTAATAATTGGGCGACGACAATATTGGGCCGAAAATGTAATTAATGCCGATAAATCAAAAAAGAAAAGTTATTTGCAAAAATAATCTGTACAATCTAAAAAAAAAAAAATTCGGAAACGGACACGGACAAATATAGGCGTCACCTCGATGGCAACAACTTATTTCGAATGAATAAACACACCGTTTTTTTTTTTAAATTATTATTGCGCACGCTTTTTTCTTTCTTTTTAAGCTCTAGATTTTGAAAATACATTTTCAACATTTAAATTATGGCCGGCAAATGGACGAGGTAAAGTTGTAGTATATAAGCCGGCCCTGAAGTCAAAATGCGGCCGCCACAATACAACTGGTACAATGTTTTGAAACACTTCGTAGTACATTTACTTACGAAACTCTGATTCAAATGCGTGAACCTTGCCGCTGGCTAACGTAGCAAGTTTTAAAAATTGTAAACTAAACCTGGACCCCCCCCCTCCTTCTCAACCTCTTTTCCCGGTTACATTCACGAGCTCGCTATCTGTGCCATGCTGCTCTAAGACACTAATTTTGTTGTGTCTTTCTTGTGGGGTAAAAAGTATCACGCACCCTCTGTTTGAGGAATAAGACTCAAAAGTAAGATGGCATGTTAACAGAGGCAAGACGGAGAAGGAGTCAAAGGAAAGGGAGTAGAACTTTTCATATTCGTTTTCACGTCAAAAACCGTTATTAAAAATGAAAAAAAAAGAGGTCCGTTGTTCTCTTGCGGAGTGTTACTCATCCTCCTCGTTATGTAGATAATCCAGATATATGTAGGCACATTTTATATTAGATATACGTTATCTTATCAAGACGTGCACGTTTTAAACGCAAAACGCATCGGTTCTTCCTGCCGACAAAGTCTCATAAGAAAGAACTTCTTCGAGCGGCGTATAAACAATTAACAGAACTTGCAGGTTTTCTTTTTTTCTTGGTAGAAGTTTTTTTTTTTTTTTGCGCTTGGAAGGGGTCGGAATGCTGGGAGGTCGATGTCACAAAAACTTGGTCACGGAATTGACGTCACAACCGCGCTGTGCGCACGCGCGTCCTTTCTTATCTGCTGCGTGGCTCGCTCGTTTGATCGCTTCAACGCGATGCGCGCTCCTGTCTGATTGAAACGGCGATAGAAGCTGCTCGGGCGCCCGTAATTCCACAATCTTCGCTCATCGCTCTAGGGCCCTAAGCTCGTCAAACTCAAAGTTGGAGGAGAAAGCTCGCGGAGCGCGTTGATTGGACATCGGCGAAAAAATGCACGAAGTCATCGTCGTGATAGGCCAATCGGTGCCCTCCGTCAACTTCGGCCCCTAACTTTGCGTTTGACGAGTTCAGAGGCCCTGGACAGCGGGCCGAGCGGCCAATCTCGCGTGCTATGCGGCACAGGCAGCCCACGCGACTCTTCTCGCGGCGACTCGGCGAAGCGTTAAAAGGTTAAATCAATCGCACGCAATTCCGCATGTGCGCCTCGGAGGTGGCGGCGCAGGGGGCTGCCCATTTGCCTTTACCGGACTCCGAGCACGGGCATTCGCTTCTTGCGCACCCGACATCGTCATGCGGCAGGAGCCCGTGGACGTTTCTTCAGCTGCGGCCGTAGTTCTACGGAAATGTAAGCAGCATAGTAAACCTCTATGCACCGACCAATTGTTGTCTTGAAGTGACAACGAGTATAGGTATCAAGGCCCGAGTGCGGGATTTTTCTACGTCACGTCCCGGAGGCCAGCCCAGGGCCACGTACAGGGTGTTCCAAAAAAGATTTACAGGGTTTTTTTCACCGCGAAAATAAACAATGCATGGCCGAACGTTCATTCTCCGCCGAAAAGTAGCGCTAGAGGTTCGAACCAGATGCCAAAGTTTCAGCACGAAGCGATATTTCATTCAAAAGTTATAAGGGATTTCTGAAAATTTCAGTGGGAAAATGGGGCCCATTTTCGCCCGTTTTCGGTTTCTGTAGCGCCATAGAGCTCCATGTATTCGAGAGCTCCGTCGGCCACCATTTTCCCATTTACATTTTCAGAAAATCATTAATAGCGTTTTTAATAAAATATCGGTTCGCGCTGAAATTTTGGCATCTGGTTGTGACCTCTAGCGCTACCTTTGGGCGGAAAATGAGCATTCGGCGATGCGTAGTTTATTTTTACGGTGAAAAAAACCCTGTACATTTTTTTCGGGGACACCCTGTATATTTATCGAACACGAGTGCTAGCTGCGTCACTGTTCGGCTGGGGCTCGCTTTCTTACCGATTCGATACGAGAACCAGCTGAATGCTGACGTAGCAGTCGTGTCCTGTAGGTGACGTAGGAAAGTGTCGCACTACCGAGCCTCGTTATCTAGGAGGCGATTGACGTCACGTGACCCGGATACCAATTCATTTTCCACGCTGAATTTGGCGGGAGACCTCACGTGGTTCGAACTATACACCTGTTCAGTTTCCCGCTAGATTTAGTGGGAAAATTCACGTCACGTTACCTCGCGTCACCGGACCTACGAACACCAATTCAGTTACCCCACTAGATTTAGCGGGCAAATTGACAAGAAGCATGGGCCGGCTTGCTGGAAGAGCGTAACAGCCGAGACTGGGTGAAAGAAAGCACTGCAAAGGCTGGGACGCGCGAGCATTCTTGAGACGCGGTTTGAGTCCCGCCCAGCTCGTGCGCTGGCTTTGGCAGTGCTTTCCTTCACCCAGTCTCAACTAAAACGCAGTTTCTATAACAAAAAAAAAAAAACTTTGCAAATCGTTTTTTGTTTTTTGTTTTTTGAAATTAGGGTGTTTGGAGCGGGTCTTCGACTGGTGTGTTTAGCTCCTATGCTGGCCGTACGTCAAAATCTCTCCCGATATGGCGACAAATGACGTCACAGAAACCGAAGTGTCATGCTGTCGCCTGTCGCGATCCTGGCGGTTGGTCGTAGAAATGCTAACGAGAAGCTACGAGCAGCACGAGCGAACGCGAGTGTCGCTGTCGTCACGGCGTCTCAACTTCTGGCTGTCGAAGATTCCGTGGACTGCCACACATATGGAGAGCGACCTGCAGCAGAACAGGCGTCTGCCACATACACCACAGCTGTTGGGACGCCGCCAGGATCGCGACTGGCGACAGCATGACACTTGTATGACGTCATCAGGCGGAAATCGAGGGACCACTTCTTTGGAAGCAGTAAACACACCAGTCGAAGACGCGTTCCAGGCAACACACCCTCAGAAGAAAAGGTGTATTGTTACACCCTTTTGTCCCATATAATACACCCCAAAACTTCAATTCGACGTACAGCCCACTATAGTCGAACAGACGGCTCGAAATTTTTCGAGGGGCTTGATAGCCGTGTGGTACAACTTATTAAAATAGCTAATGTACGTTTTACTGACTACAAAAAACATAATCGGAGTTTTCGTGGCTCTACTGCAAAACCTCAGTGTTTTCTTTCTGTGGTCTTTAATACGCCCTTTAGCTATTTAATAAGTTATATCGAACCATTATCAAGCCCCTCGTAAAATATGGGGCCGTCTGCTCGACTATAGGGCGCTATACGTTGATTTAAAGTTTTGGGGTGTACTATATGGGACAAAAGAGGTAAGGTGATACCCTTTTTTCTAGAGTGCATACCGAAATGACTGTCTGGTCTTCTAAAGAAATTTCAGCGATCGCTCTTCAAATACTGCATTTAATGGATTGTAGCTAGAATATAAAAATTAAGGTTGCTGCCAATTGTTTTTTTACTTCTTTAGTTTTTTTTGTTTTTGTTTATTGCACTCTTTTTCCTCGGTCAGTATGCCATCTTATTCCGCTCAAGAAAGTGAGCCAAGATGCCAACGAACACACACACGAAAAACGATAAAGCCAAATGCCAGCAAAAAGTCGAAATGCAAAAAACAAACAATCTTAACAATAAAAAAAAAGAGAGAAACAGTCCCGAGACGGTTCACTGCGGCCTCCTATCGACGTTTCCTGATGCAGCAGGCTAATTGGAATGTAAAAGTGGAAGCGGAAGTAATTGCGGAAGCATCGACTAGGAAGTAATCAGCACACGCGCGCGACGGCGGAGTCATTAGCGGTCGATGGGCGGAAACATACTTACAGTCTGGCAACTTGGGTGGCCGGATGACGTCACTGTTCGTTTCGGTGATGGGCAGACCGTAGCTTCACGGCCGAGCGCTCTTGCTTCTTCAACACGTCTGCCTAGAAGACCGTCCGCAGGAGATGCCTGTAGTCATGACGTCCTGGTTGGTTCGAATTTTGTATTCATTACACGATTAAAAGCGTTTGATTCGTGTGACGAGAGGTCAGCTGATTAAATATTAACCTATTAAAGCTTGCTATTACATAGAAACTATAATTTCCCATGTTTTAACACGTATATTATCTTTATACGCCTCACTGACAGTCATCCTTCATTTCATTATTTTTGTAATGTAACGTTGCGATATCATTTTTCGCTCACATTGTTACATAACTATCGCTCGTCCACTTGTATGAATGCCTGTATTCGTTCATTCATCCATTTATTATATATTAAAGACCCCACCAAGAGCTTTACATAGGGTGGATACATTCGAAAATATAAAAAATGAAAGACGTTTACGATTCTCTGTAATCTCTAATTAGAGCGCAGCTCTTGGAGGAGGAAAAGGGAAAGGTACAGAGGGGAGGGTACGGAGAAATTTATCGGGAAATTGTGGGTAATATTTTCCCACTAAACTTAGGGGGAAATTTTTCCTCTAAGTTTGGCGGAAATCTTACCGCTAAATTTAGCGGAAATCTGTCGCCATTGAATCTAGCGGAAAAAATTTCCCGCTAAATTTAGCGTGGAAATTTTGCCAGAATGCAACGCGCGGTCACGCCCGGTTGCATTATTCCCATAATGCAACGCGCACAATTACGCCGACAGCGACGGCGACGTCGCTCAAGCCAGAAACGGGCGCCTAAGAGCTGTGCTCTAATAATATAAACAGAACAGGTAGTTCTCAGCTGAGTGCTGAGTTCTTGCGAAAACAGGAAAAAGAAAAATGCAACAGATTAGTGTAAATATAAGACCGTTCAACTGATCCATTGGTACGAATGAGAAGATTATACTTGCTGCTCATTACTCAGCGTGCAACGCTGTCAAAGCTACTGGCGCGAGCATGGGACTTGATGTCGTTGATTATTTGCACGCGTTCTCGCGCAAACAAAACTCATAGTTGAAGCCACGCGCTCGCGCCAGTAGCTTTGACAGCGTATGCACGCTAAGTAAGGAAACGGAGTATAGAGCATTTCGAAACAGTACGCTTGTTGTAAGGATTTGCCAACTCATGATTATAATTGTAGAGCAATAGCACTCATCGGCAACAAGTTGAGCAATGGAATTAATCAGCTGATTAAATAAGCCGCTTATCAAACAAATATAAAACACTTTCGGGGCAACTGAAAATTATCTTAATGGAAACAACTTTATACAGATATTTAGTAAATAAAATTGGCAGATTCATCCTCCCTACAGGGTTAGGGTGCATAAACACCCTTCTACATGGTGCATCTTACATTTTTTACTAAATATCTGTAGTATGGAGGATGCATGAGCACCTTTATAAAGGATGTTTATGAGCTCTATTCGTGCATAAAACATATCGAATAAACAAACCAATGAACAGAGTGCATTGGCACTTTTCACACAGGTGCCTTGACGTGATGCATTCATCCTATTCAAATTGTATGACTCTAGGTTTCAGAAAAACGAAATTAAGCCTAAAAACTCATTTTTTTCTTTTATTGCATAAAAAAGCAACAAAAAAACGCGGCAAAAAAAAGTATGTTTAAAGTTGTTGTTTACAGATGGACGCCACACACGCTCGGGGGGGGGGTAATCTGCTGAAAATCCTTTCAGGTAATCATAAAAAAAAGCTTTCTAAGTTTTTTTGTTTTTTTTAATTTGCATTTATAAAATGTGAATAGGATGACTGCGCTACCTATAGAGACACCTTTGCGAAAAGTTTCATTGCACTCGGAAATTTTGTTTATTTCTATGATATCTTTTTACGCTCGCGGTATAGGCTCGGAAACACCCTGTAGAATATCAGCGACTGCAGCACAAAACAAGCGATGACATATAACTTCTCCCATATAAAAGTTAGACTATTTTTCTACTAATTGCTCGCGTATTTGCGCTTTTTTTTTCCCTTTCTTTGCATATTTTGATCTAAAAGCATATTTATAGCCCTAGGTACTGTATAAAGGGGAGGGCGCCTCGGTCGGCTGCAAGTCAGCGCGGCTGGTGGCCAAAGAGGGCTACTTTGGGCAGTACGGGCTAAAGGATCTTGGGAAAGTAGCGCCATTGCCTTTCTTGCCTGCTAAGAGGACACAAACATGTACTAATATACAAGACGGCCAAAGCCTCGCAAAAGATTTACTGATCGGTCTTTGTTGCCATGGCAATCGCCATCTCGGTCCTTTAAAATCTTCGAAGCTTCGAAAGAGTCGTTCTGAACCGACCGTGCCAAGATCGCCATGGAGCGTCACCTTACAGAAGGCGTTAATCGCCGAAATAAGCAAGCCGCTTTGGCACCGTGTATGCAGTCAACTTATCAATAATGCTTATATATACAGATCTCTTACAATGACGTTGTTCTTTTTGCGTACTTCGAGACAGGAAAAATATTTTTTCCATAATGCGGGTTCTCGGGCGAGTTGGTACTGAAACTTTGAGAACATGGTAGCGCTTCAAGACAGGGACGAGAGTGAGAACGAGACAACAAAGCGCGTATTGCGTTGTCTCGTTCTTACTCTCGACCCTGTCTTGAAGCGCAATCGTGTTCTCATATTTTTCTATGCCGCCATGCACCGATGCCGCAGATGGTGGCGGCCGGTGAGAAGATGTACGCTGGTTTCGCGAGCGTTTGGATAACAAAATCTTGGTACGCAAGAAATGTATTTATAAAGCAACCTGCCACCTCGAATTTGGATCGGCTCAGCAGGAATAAGGAGGTCAAGGGGAAACTGTTCGTACCAAAGATCAAAATGGCGACCAAACCGAGGAGCTGCTACTTTCCGAGGATCCAGTGACTTTATTACGGCCCCACCGAACGACTAGACATGAGCATTACGTTGCGTTTCGGCAGTGCACTCGGACCTTCGAGCTCGAAATCGGGTTCACCGATTGTAGCTGCCTGGCATGTCTCTGCAGAGTTGCGAGAATTCTACGTAAGATGGCACTACCTGTCAAACAAAGCTAGCGCGCTGGTTGGTATACACATTTCCAGCACTTATCACCAGGGCAAAACACGACGAGTCACTAGGCTGTGGAAGCATGAGCGTCGTCTTTGTTATTTCGCAGAAGATCGAGCTATTGCGCATGCTCAGAATGCGTCCCACAGTCCAGTACTCAAAGATGGTGGCACGCAAAGGGCAATTATTGGAATGACTTGTGAAGGTTATTGCGAACACTGTCGCATCCCTGTAACACGACTGAATGAAATCCATTTTTATGATCGTCATTCTTGTCCAGCTCGCTTGTACCTTTACATTCATTATTTACTGCGAATTTAATTCAGGTTATAAATGGAATTAAGTTTCGACCTGTGCCACGACCAATATTTTTGATATCATCTTCTTGATGAGGATTTGGCTAATTCACTATATTGAACTATTCGGGTACCGCATTAAAAAACCGAACGCATGTTTAAAGTTGGTAATGTCTTCGATGTTATTGAAAATGTAATACCAAACAACAAACAAGTTTACCGTGAATGTAATTGTTGGACTTGATTAGCGCCGTCTTCTTCAAATTAAACGTCCTTTGGCGTCAATTTCGAAATAAAATGGCGACCGTGGCACCAAGACTGCCATCAGGACGTCGGATGGGAATCTGATGGCAACAAGAATGTCTTTTTCTTCAGGCTCTGAAGTACAAAGTATTAGTTGTACGAAATTCTGTAATGTAGGGTGATTCAATAGGTTTGCCTCCTAGGCCGCAACTTTTTTAATCAGCGATGGAATTGAAAGATGTTACATTGAAAAGAAAGTTCGGAATCTCCTCTATCCCAGGAGTGCATAGCTTTTGAATATAGTTTCCACCGGCGCCGATGCACTCACGTTAGGGGCGCACTACACTCCGCGTGCCGTCGTCGATGATTGAGGGCGGCTGTTGACGAGATCAACGCCGTAATTGGAGGAGTTGCAGTTCCTAAGACGTTTGCACCATTCACCTTACAGCTCGGACCTCGCGTCGCCGGGGACTTTGTTGGCTCTTTCTTAACATAAAGGAACGTCTGGAAGGGTGCACGCTCCAGATTTACAGCGGAGCCGTTCAGGGCTAGCTTCCCCAAGGATCATGCGTCCCCCCGCAAAAGAAATGTCGACACAAAACTCCGGTTGCCGCCGTTACCCTCGCAGATAGCGGTAGCTGTCCAGAGTGCTGTGTTTTGCCGGTTGTCCGCTTGCCGCCGTCGCTCATAAATGGCGCAACCTTTTGATCGCCTTCCACTCTGGCTTGCTGAATTGCGCGCCGTGCCATTACTTCATTGCCACCATGCGTACGCGCTTCGCTGGTCTTCCTCTCTTCACCAAAGTGGAAGAGTGTGGGATTTTTTAGCAGTCCCTGACGCCGGGGCGCGCAGGGTGTGGCCTATAATGTTTCACTACCCTTGCTCTGTGATTGGTCCTTCGGCTTTCTTATCGGCTAATGCCGCAACCTCATTGGTTGCAGAGCGCACAGGTTCTTTTGCGAATTCCGTGTGAATTCCGGTTCGAATCGAATGGCGTGGTGCAATCTCTAGCTTTAACGCTGTTGAGAAACCGGTTGTCGTGGCTTTCCTTCCACTGCGAAGGTTAGGAAGGACGCTGTGCTATTCGAATCGAGCCGATATCGCGCACCCGCACTTCTTTTATTTTCGAACCAGAAAACGGTCCCTTAAATATCGGCTAACAGTTGTAAGTCGGATACATATCGACCCACTACCGTTCGGCCAGTTACAAAAAAAAAAGAAAAAAGTATGGCGATGGATTTGGCGGGCTGAACCCTCTCTTCAATTTTTCGACCAGTAATCCCCTGAAAATACAAGAAAAGTGGGTGAGTGGAGCTGAAAGGTTATCAGAGCAAATTACATTTATTCTAATTCTAGGGTAACTCCGAAAGCTGCACCTCGGAATGACGAGACTTGAGCCATCGATCGTTATCTGAACCTGTCTCTGATATGGGAAGAAAAGTCATTCCGTCCACCAGAAATCTTAGGGCAGTCCGTGGCGGGACAAAGGTCGTTGCCCGAGCTTCCCGAAAACCGCGCCAAAAGCTCAGACGGTGGCAGTTTCGCCCCATAACTATGGCCAATGGCGTCGGCTCTGCATCGGGCAACAATGTGGCGGCGCCCACGAGACACTCGGAGAAGGAGGTGTCGATACTCCAAGCCGTCCAGTGTGCTTCCTCTTCGTCCTCGTCTGTCTTTCGCGCTGTTTCCTACGATATATAGAAGTTTGACCATTTATTGGGAAGTATAGGAGGCAAATGAGGAGGCGCCATTGTCCGAAAGCGGGCTGGGCGCGTTCCAGGGCGTATTCAGAAATTCGAGTGTGGCCAACCCGAGACCGCAAATAATACCCTGGCGGTGGTCGCGATAAACAAAATAATTAGTGCGTCGGAGTAACTCTTGGTGGCTGAAAATATGGTGCACGTGATGTTTGGATCACGGTCATACAACATCACAATGAAATATATATAAAGATATATAAGATATAAAAAGAAAAATTAGGCGAGGACACTTAAGACTACTTACGTGTAGGAAGGCGAAAGCATTCCTGCCGCAGCACATTCCTACAAGCAGCTCGCCCCGCTGTCGTCCGCAGAGACCAGCCGGGCGGCTCGACATGGCTGAAAGCAGAGCGTAGAACACGTGATACAGAAGTGCGCAGGGAACGGGAGGGAGAATTTACAGCTTCCCCCTCCCCACCTCCGGGCCTCGGGCCAGAGCCTGACACGTGACCCGAGAAGGTGGAGAGAGCGGCGGCCGCGCGAAAAGCCACCCTCTCCGTTCTACCACCACGCGGGCCGCGAGCGCCATAGAGAGAGGGCTTCTCTGTGGGGGTGGGGTTCCTTGGAACTATGACGCGTCGCCGCCAATGGAACTTTAGGTGCCGTTTCGCTCAGCCAATGGGAAAATGGGAATTTAGGTGTCGTTTTTCGCGGTTACATACGCCGCCGGCTCCGCTCCATAGGACAGCTAATGCTTTCGCATTATAAGCGTGCGCCACTAGCAGAACGATCGACGTAATCCGTACGTCAGGCGCCGAGGGCCGGGAATCTGCCATCCGAGCGGTCAGACTCCATACGAGCAAAACAGAGTTCGAGCGGCACATTCGTTTCTTACATCTTTTTGCATGATCGTAGCCGAAACGTCACGTGCACTATATTTTCAACCATGAAGAGTTACTACATTTAACTCTTACGCACTTATCAAAAATGTTTTTCGCTACCACCGCTAGGGGATTCTTTTCGGTTTCTGGTTGGCCAAGAGAGCATGTCAAGCCGTCTATCTGCGTCTGGTGCACGCCCTGGATTTGCCCGCTCCTCCCATTGACCAAACCTCTCTATATACGGCCCTGCTCCAAGTGTGGTTTATCTAATAACTTCAGGCATGAACAAGTTACTCTGAAAAAGTAATTAAGTTACTTAGTACTGGCCTCAAATGTAATTCTAGTAGACTATAAGTTATTGAAATGGAAAGTAAGTGAGTAAATTACTAACTGTCCTCAAAAAGTTACGAATTACTTTTGAAGTTAACTTTATATTTTTATATATCAATCAATTAATGTTTATTTTTTTTTTCCTTGTGCTAACCAACAGCTCGAAAAAGACCGACGACCAGTTCATTCTTTCCCCTTTTTCCTTGCATCCTCCTCTCCCCCTTCTACCCTGTCCACCGCGTTGCCTGTTTCCTTCTCTCCCATGGGGAAGAGGATCTTCTGCCTTGCAGAATCTCGTGTCTGGTCATCGGCCTCTAAGCACACACACTTGGAATACACACAAAATAGAGACTTGTGTAAAAATATGCAAGCGCACAAGCATGTCTATATATATGTCAATTAAAAACACATCCATCATTATTATCGTTCTCCAAAGAGACAGGTTGATACTAAAAATATCAACGTCAGTAAATTGCGTGTTTAAAACATGTTGAATACGCGAAAGCTGTGATGCGTTTCGAATGAGGTTTGGGTAAAATACTCTTGGATTTCTAGAGTTTGTTCTAAGTGGAATGCGAAAGTGAACAGAGGTGAGGAGAGTAGGGCTGTCTATTGCATTATAAATTAGCCTATTTAAAAACTGAACACCCCGAACAGACCTTCTTTTACATAATGTGCCCAATGTTAATTTTGCTAAAATCGAATTATATTTATAAAAACACTTTCTTGCAAAATATCTGTTGTAAATGATGAGCACAAATCGCTTTCGTACAGGTCCTACACTTTCACTTACTGTTATAAAGATGGAGTTCCACTCGACATATGCAAATTCTAGTTTCGAGCGCACATGGGTACTGTATAATCTCGAAAGACAGTGATAGGCGCTAAATGATCTAGTTAAGCGAGACATTATTCCCAGCGTACGTAATGACTGGCTAATAATGAAATTTACATGAGAAATGAAAAAAAAGGTGGCCTTCCACAAGAACACCTAGGTCTCGCATCTGCGTGGTCCGACAGATAGTTTCATTTTCCAGAACATATATAGAGGGTAAATTGTGACGCTTTCTTTACAGCAGCATAACTTTTGTTTTGCGGAGATTAAAAAAAAAAAAAAAGATTGTTAGAACTGCTCCATTCTACCACTGAACGAAGATTGTCCCGCGGCAAAGTACAGTCTGTGATTAAAATGGCCTGCCGAAACAACTTCACGTCATCTGCGAACATAAGTGCTTGAGAGTGTTTTACAGACGACACCAAATCATTTATAAAAACAAGAAACAACGAAGGTCTAAGGTTCGAGCCCTGAGGCACTCCGAGGCACTCCTGACATATAAATGAATGGACGAGACAAGAAGCCAGATACCCTTACAGAGTTCTGCCTTTTATGAAGATAACTCCTAAACCAGGAATTGTACTCAGGAGTGATGCCATAGTCCCTGAGTTTCAGCAATAACGACTCATGATTGACGTTATCAAAGGCTTTGGACATATCCAGATATATTGTGTCTACTTGACCCCGACACTGAATTATTGGAAAAGCAAAATTTAAAAGAGTGCACAAATTTGTCTCGACAGATCTGCCTGTGACGAAACCGTGCGGTCCAAGAACAAACTTTCTTTTAAAATAATTATACAAACGATTGTACACCAGCTTCTGAAACACCTTTCAAAAATGCATTGACAAGAAAGTACATAGATTTTGAGTCGTTACCGAAATTCTGCTAGCCAAATATAAAGCGACTTGTGTTCTCACAGAAATGCTTTAATAGCTGGTTCTGCTTCTGCGTGCCTAATTGTTTTGTACTTCATTTTGTTTTTGGTCAATGATGTACTGCGGATGTGTCATTACTTCTTTGAGGTTTGGCACTGCCTTGAGGTTTGCTTTGCAGACAGTGTCTGCTTGTTTGCAGTCTAGCGTAAAGTACACCTAAAATTACTTGAAATAAGGTACAAAAGTAAATGAGGGGTTATGTATTCAGTACATAACCTCAAGTACATTTGGTGCAATGTACTTGATACAATAAATGCAATATACTCTCAAAATTAAAGTACAATTACTTTTAGCACAATATCTTATGATACCCTTCCATCTCCTATTGGCGAAAAGATCGAACTATAGGGGGCGCTGTTTCATTAACATCATCATCACCACAAACAATCACTGTGTGACAAACAACTCCGACGCTAACACTGGCCTAGCGTATGCCGCATCGTTTCCGCACTCGCTGCATATTTGTTTTTAGCGATATGGCGCGCACTTGCTGTGTACACCAGTGCTCGAAGCATACTTTTGAACCGGGTATAAGCAGCGCGGAGAACTGCAGCACTTACGTGGCGATGCGGACACTATCCGCCGTCGGCTCGGGTGCAACGCTGCAATCGATGACATGATCGCAGTTGAGCACGTCCTCTCCTTCAACGAGACACCGCTTGCTTTGGCCGATGTCGTCCATGATTGTCGCGAGAAACAGGGTAACTGAAAAGTGAAGGGCGTGTTTTGTGAACCATTCAGAAAAACACGGACGCCGCGCCGGCCACGCACGATCCAGGACGCGCGGCCGACACGACGCCCGCGACGCGTGACAACATCTGCGCTTATGTTTTCCTTTCAAGAAGGCTTCGATGGCAGAAAATGCAGAGGGGACTTCATTACTTCTATATAGATGCGTTTAGAAGAAGAGAATTGTGTTAAGCACGTTTCACGAGCTGTGCGTCGACGTCTTCTATGGCAGCGAATGCACTAATGACTGCGGTCGGAAGGTTTGTTTGCCACCAGCGTTAGTTCCTGAGGTGTCCGCTAGGAAGCGCCACTCCTCGATCTACTTCCCAATACAGTTTTGTTTTTTAACTGGTATGCATGGCTCCAGGGATAATAAAAGATGCATCAGTTTTTTTTTCAGAAATGGCGGCAAATATTGGATAAAGTCAAGTCGTTGCAGAGTATAATGCACTTATTTGTATCGCTCTTAAGCCGCCATTACTTCACCCAAAGAAATGACCAGATTGCATCTCGAAAGACGACAGCGCGTTTTCACATGACGATACGCCATTTTTTGTTTGCAAATTTGGGGAATGTAGTTTGAAGTCGGCAGTTGTACTTTCCTCAAAAAGTACCAGAAAGATATAATTTAGCAAAGTACAAGCACATACTCAGAGAATTTACATGGAGTCAAGTACAAGTTTATCGTAAACCTTTTGATAGTAGCCTTTAAAGTACGCATTTACTTAAAGTACTTCCCAACAGTGCTTGTTTACTATTTTTTTTATGTAAAGACGCGGTGGAAGAATTACAAAGGTTTCTCGAACGATCTTCGAATCTTGGCGCCGTTCATCACCTCGCTGCACCAAGCAAGAATAATTTGTCTCTCTCAAATACATGACTTGCACTGAGCGCGAACCCTCTGCAGCGTGCATTTTGCACAACCGGATTCGATTCTATCAGCAAAAACCAATCGGAATGACCACCAGCGTATAGCGCGATGACCTCACTTGCAAACCATGTTAAACCGTCCAGTTTTCTAGTAAAACACGATGTTCTCAACACTACCAAAAGTGGATGTCCAGATTGTAAATTTGCGCAGTATATATCAGTCTCGCGATGATATGCGGCAGCCTAATAAAACATTAGAGCGCGCATGACTGATAAAGCACTGAGTTGTAAAGTGAGGGCCCAGTACAAGTGCACGAAAAACCGAATGATAGCGCTAGCTTCCCCTACACAGTATTTTGCGAAGTTTCGAGCTTATGCGAGCCGAAGTCAAAATGTGATCTATATTAAAAATACATTGTTTGTCCTTTACGCTATTTATGTGTAACTAGGAATATCATGGCATGCATCTCTACGTACTTATCTTTGCAGTAAGGCGTTGTGAATGGGATTATGGACAAGAATACCGTTACTTATTTCTCTTTCTGCACATTTCGTATATTTGCCTTCGAGTCTATTATGTGAGCACACAGCCCGTTTTTGGCATACCTCACGACCCAGTGCCTCACTCTGCCAATCAACGAACAAAAGAGCACGTTTTCCGCAGACTCAACAGCTGGCGTTTTCAAGTACCGTCCTCTCGTGTCGGTCTCAAGCGGTTATCTGAACTTCATACACTCTAATTTATTGATGGCAATAAAAAATATATTTAATTACTGACGAACGATTTGACAATAGAAATAAAGGGCCGACTACCTTAAAGAGATACATGGTAAGTAAATGCACCTCCAAATTATCTGAAGTGTGCTCTGCGAATCTTTTTCCGGCGTTTTTATCCTCGATCTATCTTTGAGAGCCGTAAACAAATTTCTGATTTTAAAGTTGGTTTACATAACCCTGCGTTCCTGACACATATCTGACTTCTCAAACATATAGAAGTTTGTTATTGTATCTTTTATGTGATGAACAACAATTTTATCTGTCTGTGACAGTGTTGGTGGTAATGCGTTACATTTTTTGGTAACGCAGTACGTATCGTTACCTTTTCAAAAGTCTAACGGGTAACGTAGTTACATTACTCGTTACATCTTGTTCCCAAAACACTGAAACAAAAAGAACACTCACATTTTTGTTTGTGTGTTTCTATACTTCGTGTCCCCTGTTAAGAATGGAACCTTCGGCGACCTTCTTCCGAGTTTCAACGCTGCGGAAACGAGTCATGACCAGTCCGGGAACGTCGCCTGCTGGACGGGGCCTACGCGAAACGAGTCTCGAGGAGTACGGAACCGGCGCCTACGTGTCTGCGCCTGCGGGAGACAGGTCTCGACGCGCCCGTGACGTCAACGGGACGTGTGTGCGTGCGTGCGGCTTGGTGCGCTCCGGAAGGGGAGAGAGGCCGGGCCTAACTGCGGAGACAGGTCTCGACGAGTCCGTGACGTCAACGGGACGTGTGTGCGTGCGTGGGGCTTGGCGCGCTCAGGAAAGGGAGAGAGGCATGACCTAATTGCGGAGGACCATGGCTACGACGCACTTCTGGCTACGACGCGGCGGACTTTGCTACGACGCACTTGACGGCGGGTTGCTGCTGCGCACCTGCTGCCCTGGCGGGGAGTGAGGGAGAAAACGGACCCTATATAAGGCGGAGCGCGAGGCTGCTCAGGAGTTCTCTCGGATTTGACGACTGTATCGCAACCATGTAATTAAACCGTTCGTTACGTTACCAATTCTCCCACCTCCACTGGACCTCTGGGTTCTTCACTTCGGGGAATGGTCGTCGTCACGAGCCAGGAAGCTCCCGGACGTGCGGCTTAAACCCCGCCTCTAACGCCCCTGACGCAGCCGATGCTACGGGCTGATGGGACCCGATCGGACAGGGTCAAAAGGCCACCATGATGGCGTTCGCCGTGTTTCTGTACCTGTTCTGTCATCGCTGAACCCATCATAAAGAGAAGAAGGCCCAGTGACTTGCGTTTTTGACGCTGCTTAAGTGGTCCCATTAGCTCGTAGCGTCGACTGCGTTTTGGACTTACTATAAAACGAAGTGCATGCGCCCGTTCATTGATTATGGCACTCACTCCACACTACCTTCAAACGTTTGCCTGTCTTTTTCCTATGCAAAGAGTCCCTCTTTAGAAACACCCAGCGCGCACGCCCTTTGTACCAGACTTGAAGAGCGTTGTCGCCAAAAACACGCTGTTACAGTCAATTTATAAAAAAAGTAACGCAAAAATGACGTGCGTTACTTTTTATCGATAACGGCAGCGCATTCCTTTTATTTTCAAGTAACGTATGTCAGTTAACGCGTTCCTTTTCTTTTTGCGAATAACTAACATATTCCGTTACCTTTTTTTTTTTTTTGCTAACGTCTAGAGGTTTTTGGGCAGGACAAAAACAAAGCACACGCGCATGGCGGAACTATGACGATTGCGCAAGCAGACCGCCAGAAAGTGACCAATTAAGTATCTGCAACGTCGAGTAGAGTATGAAATACTACTTTGTTTTATTTAACAACTAACCACCAACTAGCAAGGGTGGTGCTTATTTGCAAATTGAATTGACCGACATTTTGTCAAAAACGAACCTCAAACGCCGATTTACGCCGAAAATGTTCGCTCGGGTGAGCGCTATTTCATGCCAGATTCAATCTGAGTACGAAAGTGTGTATAGACTAGAATGGAAAATTCTGATCACTCGTTTCTGCGGGATTATTCGCCTGCATCACGGTAAACAATGTGTGGTCATATGAAAACAAGCGTTGTGATTGCCGCTCTGTGTTCCTATAAAACGTAGATGCAAGGGCTTGTCCAAAAACTCTCGTGACATTTTGAAAATAATATTGCTTCTGACTAAGTTTCTTCGTCGTCATGTATTATGAAACGTATTTCATAAACTAGACTTTACTATATGTATGGCGAGGAGGCGTCCATTCGATGATTTTATTAAGCACTGTAATTAATGCCCAAGTTCAAGAGCACGACGAGGATTCAGCTTTTAATACTGCGGCGCAATGTTGTTCCAATAACGGGTATATTATAGTTAACCTACCAGGCTGATAACCTCTCAAATCAGGTAAAATATATGTGACTGGGGTAAGCAAAGAGATGTTGAGTTGTATGAGCACGACGTTTTGTATCTTAATCTAGCTTTTCTTTTACTGTTTCGTTGCAATTATATAACGCAATTTCTTATTTTGGTACCTGAAAATAAAAGTGGACTATACGAATGATAAAAAGCTATATAGTTTCTCGTTTCAGGGTTGAAATAGTGCATATTGCCAAGACGACGCGAAAAATATGTTCTCAATTTAGCAGTTCCAATCGGCTCGAACCGTTATTTATGCTCCCCGGAAGCCGAAACTGAACCGGAACTGAACCAGAATCCGAGTCGAGAAACCGCGAACCCGAACCCGAACCTGAACCGAACCAATAATAATTTCGGTTCGACAACGTCTGCGAGCGCGTTCAACGTTTACTTCAACAAGTCTTTTGCTCTTTCTTTTTTTTTTTACAGGAAGGGAACAACGCTTTGTAATTTCACACGGTGAAACTGACCTGCTCAGTGCCCATTGGGTGAAAATATTAGTTTTCTATCGGCAGGCGCTGGTTTTTTCGGTTCGTTTTACAGCGGAAGGTCCGCTTGGAACACCCTATATATAGGGTGTCTGAATTAACCAGGCTCGATCTAAAATGGACTGTAAAGATAGGTGCCTGCACGTGGCAATCTAAACTTTTGGTCAAAGGTGTATTTCACAGGTCGGTTTTATCTTGTAAAATTACGTAGCTCCCTTTCTGTAAAAAATGGAACCAAATAACTTGTCAGGGTTAACGGCAGGACGGTGACGCAGACAATTGAGTCTACTAGCGGAACGCGTTTGGCGTACGTATTGATAGATGGCGTCGGGAGCAGCGTCGGAAGGTATGCATATACACCAACGTTACTAAAACCCTCAGTTGGGAAACTCACCCTTGAAACGTGGGCCGCTGGCGTCCACCGAGACCGAGCTAAATACGATAACAGCGCCACCCTTTAGCGACGAGTTGAAACATGGAAGTTGCTTTACATAGCTACTGCGGGATGGCCCTGCGAGATGGCAGCCACCGGCCCTTGCCCGACTCGACGTGCAGCCGTGCAGTTCACGAAGTGGACGCTGCGGGTGAAATGGCGGCGTTGCGATCGCCATTAGCTCGGTTCTGGAGTACGGATCGGAGCCACTTTTCTAAAGCAGGCTCTATGGCAGTTTCCCAACT